>JASDQU010505305.1:8948-23432 GCA_032191745.1 Picea mariana | reverse complement strand
TTGCCCCTATATAACCCAATGCACACCCCATTTGTGTGTTATTGAAGGTTTGTACTGAAGCAAGTATAGCCTGAGCCACACTTGGTTAGAGACATTAGTATAATATTTAACTCTACATGGGTCAATTTTAGAGGATTGTCTCTTAGAAATAGGCTACCCTTGGTTGGAGGCATTTGTAGCAATCAACACTACTTGGGGTCGGTTCCACCTGAATTCTTATTTATTTATTTGTGTGTGTGTGTGTGGATATGGATATAGATATATAGTAACAAATTTATCTATATGTTTTTTTAAGCATGGAGATGTTCCTTTTTATCCTCAAAAACATATAATAACAAAATAAAAGATGTGGGGTTGAATTAGATCTACTTGATCACTCAAATGGGGTGTTGTGGATGAGATTAGATGCTCTCATCACACCACTTATCACATTCATGGCCACCACCTAGTGATAGAAGCTGACATGAGCCAAGGGAAGTACATTGGTGATGTTGGTTATTTGGAGGAAGTTGAAATTTATGTTAAAATTCACTAGGTTATTCAACAAGATAGTACTTATCATGAATCATATAGATACAACACTCATCACAAAAGGCATTGGAATGAAGTTTCTAGGTGTGAAGGTGATGGAGGAAATTCGAGAAGAGAATGGGTAGACTAGGGAAGATAGGACCTCATGTAGCCAATAATGCCATTGGTACTCTTATCTCCCACTTTTAGGGATAACTAGGAGATCATGTCTCGAGGCCCACAAATCCTAGACATGGAGTACCAAGAGCCAGATCAACTTTAGCGTGGCCCTAGAGGGTCCACCTTTTCTTTATTCTAGCACCTTTATCTTGTCAGTAGCAACAACATCCATCACCATTGACTTGGTCTTGTGTCAAAGGTGGTTCTTTCTCCATGAGTTAATTAGTTCGAGTATCATGGTATGTGTCACTTTGATCATCAAAACCCTTGAATATGTGCATTTGATTCCTTTTGTTTCTAACAAATGCTTGGATATTACACTTTCCCACTTGACCATGTCTGGGGGGATTGACAGGATGCCCTAGTAAGCCTGTATCCTTAGCTTTTGGTTTTCCACTGGGGGAGATTTTTGAAAATCCATCGTCCGCTCCCTTCACAGCACCACTTTTTCATCTTTTTTCCCTCTCACATATCCCATTCCACTTGTTTGGGCACTGGGTTGAACTCTTTTCAGGACTGCACCTTATCTCGTGGGAAGAAGGGGTTAAAGGCCCAGAAGGTAAAAGCAAGCTGGCAAGAGATAAAAGCCTAAAAATAAAACCTCAAGATGCTTCGCCTAGGGATCCCCGAGAAAGCAATAAAAGGCTTCTCGGCAAGAAACAAGAGGGACCTGTAAAAATAATAAAACAAGACCTAATTAGAGGATGGGGGGTCTCATCATGAGCCAGCCTATTAAGTCCATGGGTACCTAGCAGTATGACATTACCACCAGTTGGTTACAATGCCAGGGTAGTGACTCTTGGTTGCATGGCCAAGGGAAAGGGGGTCTCATCACGAGCCAACCTTCTCATTTATGTGAAAGTACTTGTGGGTAACGCTGTCACCACTGGTCACCACGCTAGGCAGTGTCCCCTGATTAGCCTCTTGAAGAAAAAAGAAATATAACAATAAAAAAATAAAAAATAAGGAATAAAAGGCATGAATGGGCTTGGAAAAATTTGCATCTAGGACAGGTGCAGCTCGCCTTCTACAAAGGAACCCATAGGTAAGGCTTTGCATCCTCTCCCCCCACTCCACCCACTTGCTTGGACATCCCTTGACCACATCACCCACTTACATGGCTTGGATGGGGTCTCTTCTGGAAACTTTCCTCTTCTAATGGACACTAGCCCAATAGGATGCCCTGTCATTTTATCCAAACTTGTATTGCAGTCTTGTGTAATGTCTTTGAGCTTTTGACTAATGTATTAGGGATTTTATACACATCTTTACTAATATTGATGATGAGATGTGATTGAAATTACTATGATCCTTATGACTGATGAGCCCATGGAGGGTGTAGTTGTTGATGTGCAGGATCATGCCCTACAGACAGGTACCATTTTGGACCGGTACACATGGGGAGATGATTAATTCATACCTCCATGGGGCTGAAGAGCTCATCATATGGCTTCTCAGACCCCATGAGGGGGAAAAGACAGGACAGAGATGGATCAGGGGCTTTGCACTAGATAAGAGGAGGACGTTCCACCAGTGGAACCTTGGCAGAGCTTGACCTAGGGGGATTGGCCCTTTTTCAGTGGAATGTTGGCCTTGGAAGGCCTAGGATGTCACCCATGATGATCATGATGTCATCCATCCTTATGGAGGTCTTGGGAGGCAGAATTGGCAGTGTTGGCATGTGTGGCAGTTTGGAGAATCCCAAGGAGGGCTAACGTTTTTGTCTAGGATGCTCCATTTAATGTAAAATAATATGATTTTAGTATGTTGGCTTTGTCGGCCTTTTTCATCACCTAAAATGTAAAATTAGGTCATGGTACTGTATAAATGGAGGATTTTCACCTTCATTTTTATCATCATCTTTCACTCACTCATAGTGAGGTGTGAAATTTGCACTAGACTTGGGTTACTTGGCTGAAATTGTGAGCCACACTTGTTGAAGGAAGATTTTATTGGCATGTTTTGGCATTTCTCTTGGTGGAAGGTGTTACAACTAGGGTTTGTTATGCTTTTCTTGGTGATATGTAAGTGAATTTCTACAAAAATTCTTGTTGAATGGTTGTATTGTTATTTCTTGCATATATTGTTATAAATTTGTTAAATAAACCCTAGGTGACAAGCACACATCATTGGTCCTTGTCTCATGTCCCCTTTAAGAGATTTTTCAGCCATTGTTTGAAGAGGGAAGAGCCTAGCCATAACTACACTCTTCTTTTCTCTTCATTTTCTAGCCATTTTTCATTTTCAAGCTAAGAAGAAGGAGATGCATCAGAGCCTAGTTCTCCTACACTTTGATGGGATGATTTTCTAGGGTTTGCTGGTAAGGCCTTGCTGTAGAAAAACCTTGCTTTTTTCAAAATCTCTTGTATTAGTTTTATGTTATTTCCTTAGCTAGTTGTCATTTCCATTGATTTAAGGAAGGAGAGAGAACCGAGGCCTAGTTCCCCTACACCAAGGTGAGCCTCTCTCCCCTAGGGTTTTGACTTTGAGGCCTTGCCCTAGCAACACCTCAAAGCTTCACCTTCTAGTCCTTAGCAGTACTATCTTTTGATCCTTTAGCTCCTGCGTCCTCTAATTTTGACTGCATTAACCCTAAGGCATTGATCTAAAGACCTTTTGTCTTGAGTGAACTTGATCACAACAACTCTCAAAACTTTGAATCAAACCCTAACTACTAACCCTAGCTTATAAACTAACCCTACTAACCTACTGTTGTCATCATCCCTTGCTATAATATCATTTGTGTAGCTTACGTTTCTCTTATAAGAAATTGAATAGTGGTTTGAAGGCATGAATTGAATGAAGTGTTGATTGTTGCATTGAATGCCACACTTTCTTAACATTTATTGAGGAAGTGACATTATATATCATTGTTATTTTATAAGCATTGACTTCATCAATATTTATTATCCAATTGCTTATATATATTAGATAATCATTGATTTATATGAAGTACTAACCAAGTGAGTAAGCTTGCATACATCAGTTTCTTGTTGCTTTGTCTCAAGCAGGTGCATCTCTCTTTTTCTTTATACTTTATTATTGGTTGTTAGCTGGACTATCTGCTCGGTGGTGACCTGTGAGGGGGTAAACTTATCTTTGTCTTATAATGCTTTGCCTTCTCAAAACCCCAGGTTGTCGAGGACGTCTCCCCTGGGACCTTCCTCCCTAAATAGAAAGAACCATCCCTTTGAGGTGACATTGGGTGGGATAGGTTCCAGTTACACCAGTTTGACTACTCTTCATCCATCTATTATCCTAACTACAAACTACACGATAACATTTTGGTGTCGTTGTCGTGGAACACTGAGTCAAACCTTCCTCAAGATGGAAACTTTTCGGTAAGCCTTGCCTCTAGAAATCTTATCTTACAAGCTTACCTGGTGACTCCACTTAGGGTGTTTTCCCTTTATCTTTTGATGATTTCAAGAAAATCATCTGGCGACTCCACAAATAGCTAATGACGACCCATATTGGGCATCAATATATACCTTCATCTACTACTATGGCCTCTACAAATCCTTTCATCCCCGTGAGTTCTCCCAAATGGTCTCATGAAGAATGTTTTGGCCCTTTAGGCTTAGCTAACACCCAAGGGGGGTTACATGATCTACCCGATAAGGTCAAATCCTGGATACCTAAGTTTTCAAGAGAAAAGGGATCATGTGGCAACTCTCATTGAACCAAATTTTATGAAAGGTTTCATTTTCACCATTCCAGAAAATAACACCCTGATGTCTTTTTAAGGCTCTCTGTGATCTCACTCACCGGAAGTGCCAGAAAATGGATTAACAAACTCCCGAAAGGAAGCATCAAAACCCATGAAGATCTTGAACAAATCTTTAAGAAAAATTGGTGTGAAAAGGAAAGCATGGATTCCCTTTACTCTCAATATATTGATATTTGCAAGGGTTCCAGTGAAGGCATTAGGGATTTCAATGATAGGTTTAATATTCTCCTCAAAAAGGTCCGACCTAACTTAAACTCAGAAGAAGCTATTCACCAACACTACTTGAACTCATTGAAAGGAATTTTACAGTTTACTCTCAAAGATCGGTCACCCTCAACTCTAGAATAAGCATAAGATTTCACTTGCCAAATTGAGAAGAACCTTGAATTTGAAGACTACATCTATCAGGTTAATCTCTCGCACAATAACAACCCTTGGGAATCTAGTGACGAGGATATCACAGAAACTGAACCCAAGCTCCCAGAAATCCTTGAAGTAAAACTCATGCCTCCAAAAACGAAATGAAGCACAACTTTCTCAAACACCAAGGATGTAAGGAATCTTCAAAATTAGGGTTTTTACAAGTAACCATACTTAAACCCTCGGATGGTTCATGTTGTCTTGAAATTTTCAAGACAACATGAACCATCCAAGGGTTTAGGTATGGCTACTTGTAAAAAACGTAATTTTGAAGATTCCTTATTTGTCTTGATCACATCAATTTCAGAAAGTCAAGATATGAGTGAACCTGGATTTGAGTACTTTGGCCAAACCAATCGGGACCCAAAAATGAGGTTTGAAGAGCTCCGAGTACATAATGGAACCAACTTAAGCACTAGTATGTCCTATATCTTACAAAGGGTTAAAATAATTCGAGAAATATTGGAAATTACTTTTCTGACAAAGAAATACCTGGATGACCAATTATCATTCAAAGGGACTTCCACACTATTACAAACTAGTCATTTTGAGCAAGATGAGAAAACACCCTCTCTCTTATTAACATATGATCTTGGACCTAGTGACTATAACTCGATGGATCCATGCTTGTTTCAAGATTGGCCGACTCTTCCCTTGACATAAGAGGATACAAATTGGGATGATTGTCCCGATGATACCTATGACATCTCTAAATATTGGGATGACTATTGTCCTACACAAGGATATGGCTATCTAGTACAGAAAGGAGTTGGTTTCGTTAAATGGGAAGAAAAATTTTTCAGGGACATTGAAGTCCATGACCATATAAACAACATAGGCCATGTTATAGAAGGCCCTCAAATCTACCTCAACATCACTCCTAAAGAACACCAAGAAGAAACGAAATAGGCAACAAGGAAGGCTAGAATGGAAATAATAAACAATTTGGACCCTGAGTCAAGGCAGAAGTTGGCGAAACAAGAATTTCAGGTATATAGGCAAAATAAACTAAACCAACCTCCCCTTACCATCCTAAAATGACTCATACAAATCCTTCAAAATCAAACCCTCCTCCTCCTTAAACACCCAAGACCAAAAAGGCAGACTTGGACTTTGAATTCGAAGGACCCTTATCCAAAATGCACGTGATCATCCCTCTGAAAGAAGTCATTAAGATGCCATCTATTAAATAGAGATTTGATAAATTCTTCAAAGGGACAGATGAACCTATGGACCCTCCTATTATGTTACAAGATGATCACTTTAGGGTCTAGTATGATGAACACCCGCCCTTCTTCATGACCTTGCTAATGAATAATAAAATCCTTAACAATTGCATGTTAGATTTAGGGGTCGGTGCCAACATGATGTCTCTCAAGGTCATGCAACAATTAGGCCTGAAAGTCACACGACCTTACAGAAATGTGTGTGGCTTTGAATCTAAATCCATACCAACACATGGAGTAGTTGAAAATGTGAAAGTTTTCCTTAAGGAGTACCCCAAGAAAGTAATCCACATTGACATCGTGATAGTAGACGTCCCATATGAGTGGGGAATGTTGTTGTCTAGGAAATTTTCCTCAAAGTTGGGTGGAACCCTTGAGATGGACCTCGATTATGTGAATTTACCTTTGAAAAATGGAATAATAGGCCTTCTCCCAAATGTGTCAGTAACCGGAACCCATGTGCAAGAAACTAATCACCCCGTAAAAAATAACAAAGAACAAGATCCTCCTAAATCTTCTCCTAAATATGTGCCCTTTGCAAAAAGGGAAGATCAGATATAATGGCCCACAAAATAAAGATACCTGCAACTCCTAGATAAGTATAAAGACAGGGAAGCCGGGACCGTGAAGTTGCAAAAAATAGAAGAAGGTGACATACGGATTCATCCTTCCAGGAAAGATGTCTTTACAGTATAATCCCACCCACCTCCCTCTACACAATACACCAGGGTTGTTCAAGGAACAACCAATTTCAAAATCAGAGAGTACAAGGAGGGGGACGTAGTATGGATGTGGGATACCAATAAAGGGGAGCCTACTAATGTCAAAGGAAGTAGTCAATTTTGGCTTGGACCTTTCAAAATTGGAAGAAAGTCAGTTAATGACTCTTATTACCTATCTACATTGGAAGGATGAAGACGCACGGTGCCAGTCAGTGAGCACCTCCTCAAACCCCACCAAGGTGGGGGGACCTGATTTGACAGGTAAGTATAGGTAAGTAGGATTTTTTTCATTCGTGTATTATACCATTTGCATTGCATGTTAGTTTGCTTTCACATTCACACTTTTGATTGATTTATTTCAGTCTTATATATTATATGTATGATGGGGTGGAATTACTGCCCCATTTGGTTACTGATATCACTATTGAGATCGAGAAGGTAAATGGTTTATGTCAGATATGTTGAGTTTTTCATGCGCTCTATAGTGAGCACATGTCCCCGAGTTGGAGCCAGATGTTATCCCCCACTTTTAGGGATAGCTAGGAGATCATGTCTCGAGGCCCATAGGTCCTAGACTTGGAGTATCGAGATTTAGATCAACTTTAGAGTGGCCCTGGAGGGTCCACCTTTTCCTTCTTCTAGCACCTTTATCTTGTCAACAACAGCAACATCCATCACCATCGGCTTGGTCTTGTGTGAGAGGTGGTTCTTGCTCCATGAGGTAATTAGTCCAGGTATCATGGTATATGTCACATTGATCATCAAAACCCTTGAATATGTGCATTTGTTTCCTTTTGTTTCTAACAAATTCTTGGATCTTACACTTTCCCACTTGACCATGTATGGGGGGATTGACAGCATTCCCTAGTAAGCTTGTACCCTTAGGTTTTGGTTTTCCACTAGGGGGGATTTCTGAAAAGCCATCATCCGCTCCCTTCATAGCACCACTTTTTCATCTTGCTTCTCGCTCACATATCCCATTCCACTTGTCCAGACACTAGGTTGACCTATTTTCAAGACTACACCTTATCTCATGGGAAGAAGGGGCTAAAGGCCTAGAAGGTAAAATCAAGATGGAAATAGATAAAAGCCTAAAAATAAAACCTTGAGAAAAGGCTTCTCAGCAAGAAACAAGAGGGACCTGTAAAAATAACAAAACAAGACCTAATCAGAGGATGGGGGGTCTCATCACGAGCCAAACTATTAGGTCCATGGGTACCTAGTAGTATGACATTACCACCAGTTGGTTATCACGCCATGGTAGTGACTCTTGGTTGCATGGCCAAGGGAAAGGGGGTCTCATCATGAGCCATCCTTCTCATTTCTGTGAAAGTACTTGTGGGTAACATTGTCACCACTGGTCACCATGCCAGGGAAGTGTCCCCTGATTAGCCTCTTAAAGAAAAAAGAAATATAAAAATAAAACAATAAAAAAATAACGAATAAAAGGCATGAATGGGCTTGGAAAAATTTGCATCCAGGACAGGTGCAACTCACCTTCTACAAAGGCACCCATAGGTAAAGCTTTTCATCCTCTCCCCCCACTACACCCACTTGCTTGGACATCCCTTGACCACGTCACCCACTTACATGGCTTGGATGGGGTCTCTTCCAGAAACTTTCCTCTTCCAATGGACACTAGCCAATAGGATGCCCTGTCATTTTCTCCAAACTTGTGTTTTGTGTAATGTCTTTGATATTTTGATTGATGTATTAGGAATTTTATGCACATGTTTAATAATATTGTTGATGAGATGTGATTGGAATTGCTATGATCCCTGTGATTGATGATCCCATGGAGGGAGTAGCTATTGATGTGCAGGATCATGCCCTACAGACATGTACCATTTTGGACCAGTACACATGGGGAGATGATCATTTCGGACCTCAATGGGGTTGAAAATCCCATCAGATGGATGCTCGGACCCCATCAGGGGGCAGAGACGAATCAGGGGCTTTGCACTGGAGAAGAGGAGGGAATTCCACCAGTGGCACCTTGACAGAGCTTGACCTAGGGGGATTGTCCCTTTTTTAGTGGAATGTTAGCCTTGTAAGGCCTAGGACATCACCCATGATGATCACGATGTCATCCATCCTTATGGACATCTTGGGAGGAAGAATTGGAAGTGTTGGCACGTGTGGTAGTTTGGAGAAGCCCAAGGAGGGCTAACGTTTTGCTCTAGGATGCTCCATTTTCCCTATAAAGGGATTACGTCTCAATTAGAGGGGCTTAATGTCTCCCTTTAGCTTGATTAGAGTTTAATTTTGAGCATTTAATGTAAAACATTATGATTTTAGTATGTTGTCCTTGTCGGCCTTTTTCATGACCTAAAATGTAAAATTAGGTCATGGTACTGTATAAATGGAGGATTTTCACCTTCATTTTTATCATCATCCTTCACTCACTCATAGTGAGGTCTGAAATTTGCGCTAGACTTAGGTTATTTGGATGAAATTGTAAGGCACACTTGTTGAAGGAATATTTTCTTGGCATATTTTGGCATTTCTCTTGGTGGAAGGTGTTACAACTAGGGTTTGTTATGCTTTTCTTGGTGATATGTAAGTGAATTTTTGCAAAACTTTTTGATTGAATGGTTGTATTATTATTTCTTGCATATATTGTTATAAATTTGCTGAATAAACCCTAGGTGACAAGCACACATCATTGGTCCTTGTATCATGTCCCCATTAAGAGATTTTTCAGCCATTGTTTGAAGAGGGAAGAGGCTAGCCTTAGCTACACTCTTCTTTCATCTTCATTTGCTAGCCATTTTTCATTTTCAAGCTAAGAAGAAGGAGATGCATCAGAGCCTAGTTCTTCTACACTTTGATGGGCCGATTTTTCTAGGGTTTGCTAGTAAGGCCTTGCTATAGAAACACCTTTCTTTTTTCAAGCCCTCTTGTCTTAGTTTTATGCTATTTCCTTAGTTATCCGTCATCTCCATTGAGTTAAGGAAGGAGGAGAGAACACTGAGGCCTAGTTCCCCTAGACCAAGGTGAGCCTCTCTCCCCTAGGGTTTTGACTTTGAGGCCTTGCCCTAGAAACACCTCAAAGCTTCACCTTCTAGTCCTTAGCAATATTATCTTTTGATCCTTTAGCTCCCGCGTCCTCTACTTTTAACTCCATTAACGCTAAGGAAATGATCTAAAGACCTTTTGTCTTGAGTGAACTTGATCACAAAAACTCTCAAAACTTTGAATCAAACCCTAACTACTAACCCTAGCTTATAAACTAACCTTACTAACCTATTGTTGTCGTCATCCCTTGCTATAATATCATTTGTGCAGCTTATGTTTCTCTTATAAGCAATTGAATGGTGATTTAAAGGCATTAATTGAATGAAGTGTTGATTGTTGCATTGAATGCCACGCTTTCTTAACATTTATTGAAGAAGTGACATTATATATCATTGTTATTTTATAAACATTGACTTCATCAATTTTATTATCCAATTGCTTATATATATCAGATAGTCATTGATTTATATGAAGTACTAACCAAGTGAGTAAGCTTGCATACATCAGTTTCTTGTTGCTTTGTCTCAAGCAGGTGCATCTCTCTTTTTGGTTATACTTTATTATTGGTTGTTATACAGACTATCTGCTCAGTGGTGACCTGTGAGGGGGGGAAATTATGTTTGTCTTGTAATCCTTTGCCTTCTCAAAACCCCAGGTCAGCGGGGACATCTCCCCTAGGCCTTACCTCCCTAAACAGAAATAACCATCCCATTGAGGTGACATTGGGTGGGATAGGTTCCAGTTACGCCAGTTTGACTACTCTTCATCCATCTACTATCTTAACTACAAACTACGTGATAACAGGTACACAACACAATCATGGATTCTCCTTATGATTCCACACAACCATATAATGGCTCACCCCATTGACTCACATCTACACAACAGGAAACAAATCCCAACATAGAACCATATAATAGATGAGAGAGGTGATGCATGGTCACCTATTCTAAGCACCTTGTTCCTCCTTATGATTAGCCACGAAAACCATATAATGGATTCCCCCATTTCTTTTCGTAGCAAAGGAAGACCATACAATAACTAAGAGAGGCGTTGTAGGAACAATAATGGATTTTAGGGTACCTTTTCTAGTTTTTGAGACTAAACACCTCAAACACGAAGTAAGAGAAAGGAAAGAGCACCAGTTGTCGAAGGAAGAGCACGAGGATGACCCACCTTAGCCAAACCCCAAAGGTAGGGGAAAATCACTAAGGATCAATGCATCACATAAAGTTTTTAGGGTTGGCATAAGTCCCCCATTGTGCATTTATTGGACAACCTAGAGGAGAAGGCAAGGGGTCAAAGGGGTACCACCTACAATAAGAGGATTAATGAGGAAGCACGAGGATGACCCACCTTACCCAAATCCCAAAGGTAGGGGAAAATCACTAAGGATCAATGCATCACATAAAGTTTTTAGGGTTGGCATAAGTCCCCCATTGTGCATTTATTGAACAACCTAGAGGAGAAGGCAAGGGGTCGAAGGGGCGCCACCTACAATAAGAGGATTAATGAGGAACTTGCATATCTCATACTAGAAACATGGTTCTCAAGACACAAGAATACAAAGTACTCCTTAACCATTGGCACACCGAGGAGTTGATGGCTTGCCACCTAGACTCACTTGGAAAGAGAAGCAAGCCCACTTTTGCAAGAAATCAATGAAGAGTTTCACCAACAAAATGATAAATATTACTCCCTACAACAATAAATGCAAGGTTTATAATAAGCTCCAACATATGAAGAAAAGAGAGCACGAGAAGAACAACGACCTAGTGAGGACCCCATCACCCTATCTCCTTAGGTGAAAAGGAAGAATAGCATGCAAATGCTCGATTTCAACTCCACCTCTTTTAAAAGTCATGGGACAATTTCTTCTCAAAATTTATTTTTATTCTTGATAGACTGTAAGGGCCAAAAACAAAAATATGTCATATATTACTTTCCAGGGTTTATATTTTTAGCTACAAAAGCCAAAGGTCATAACGATTTCAATTTTTGTTTTTGATTGTGCTCAAGCCATGAACTACAAAACATAATTTAAAGAATTTAAGTACTAGCTCCCCTATTGAATTTCCCACATGCATGTAAATATTATATTGATTATTAAAAGATAAAAATCATTTTTTTATTAACTTTTTAAAAGTGAAAAATATATACAAATTTGTATTTTTAATAATTGATATATTTTTTCCATATAGAAAATATAAAATTTACCAATTTTTTTTTTCTCTTGGAAGATATATATATAAAAGTTGGTTCTTATATTTTTAATGAGATTGATGGTATGATATAGGTTGGCAAACTACATAAGACTCTTGGAAAAGTTGAAAAGGAGGCACTTGACTTGTTATCTCGAATGTTGTGCTTTGATCCTGCTCGTCGTTGCAATGCAAAAGAAGCTCTCTCCCATGAATATGTATGTTTCATCTCCTCATTATATATATATATATAAACTCTCTCCATGAATATGTATGTTTCATCTCTCATATATATATATATATATATATATATATATATATTGGTGAGTATTCTAATTACATTGACGACTGTATTGCAGTTTAAAAGCGTGGCGAAACATAATATGGACATAGAATACCAATCACAGACAACAAAGATTTCTAAAAATATATCACAAGTTAATGAAACAAAACATCCGAGCCGCACCCTTCTCCAACTTGAGGTGATTTCTTTCGAATTATTTTGAGCCACAGTTTTCAACATCTCCGATGATACTTCAATTTCTGAATCACAGTTTTCTGAATTTTGATGATGGCAGGAACTGATTCGTCAGTCAAACTGTGTACAAGACACCAGAAAGTTATCTCAAATATTAGGAAATGAAGTTAAAAACCAACGAGAAAATAATAATCCGAAAAAGGAGGATCCAAATTTACGACCTTTGGTCAATAAATATGGTAGTAAAAGGAAAGATCCGCAGAATGTAAAGCAAATCGCCAAGCGTACTAGGTTTGCCTGATTATATCACAGGAATGGAAAGTTTGTCATAATGTATTTGTTTTTATAGTTATTATTATTTATTAAAAATAATTTTAATAAACTGTTCCTATTTTTTTAAGCTTTCACCATATTAGTTTATTAAAATAGATTAACTGTATTTGGAAATATTGGAAATATTTTTTGAACGTTTTGGACCTGCTATACACCTTTCAAAATTAGGACACAACAAATGAATCATGAAGTACTTTTTTTTCACGTAAAAAAAATAGTTTCACTGTTATTCTTTATTAGAATCAAATGAAACTCTCAGATTACATAAAAGTGACTTGATATGGAAAGTTCTTTCAACTATTACAGATTTTATCTGTGTGTCTAGACATATTGAAGTTTGCAAATTGTTTCTATAAAGGTCCTCTTTATAGGATTTGCATTTTGCCGGATCTTATAATAGATCTTTTTTCTGTTTCTTCATAAAATAACCATCTAAAAGGTTCCTTGAGGGCCTTTTTTGACAAACTGTCCACTTCTTTGTTGAACTGTCTGTGGATGTGCATGAAGTTTATCATATCATAGCCTCTCTTTAAAAATATGATCTTTTCCTTCCAATGACTAATCATAAAGTATTTGAAACAAATAATAAGAGATGATTTGAATTTTAAAATAATAAAAAATAAGATTGTTATATCATGATAATTGTTATTGATAATTAAGATTAATTTTATTTTTTTAATATTAAAATTAATTAAATAATAAACAATGATAGAAAAAAAAAATTATTTATTTTATTGTTTTTGTGATTAAATAATTTGAAAGATTTTTTTTGAGATTTTATAATTGGAATTAAAGTTGGGTGGTGACGCAGGGGCGCGCCACCCAGGCACATCCGCTTTCACAGGACCTTCTTCTTCTTCTCGGCCCGAAGAACTCGAAGGTTCTTCTATTTCCCTATCGGAAAATCTACACCCACAACAACCTTTCCCCGAGGTCTCCTCTTTGTTCCCGGGAGATCAGCTAGACCTCGCTATCTCGCGAGTTCGTGACTCAAGCCTCCAGCTTTTCCTTTCAAACCTTACGATACCCGATCTGGCGATATGGGTATAACTCCTTCCACATGTAACCGTGGACTAGGCTTAACTATTAGCGCCTCTCGCACCCTCACAACTCGCGACCTCACCGGTAGAACCGTCGAGGTTTCAACCTCTTAACTCGTGAGTCCCCGAGATGCGCGGTCCCACCTTATGCTTTGCCACGCGTCCACGAGAATCTCGGCTCCTCGGCGCTTCGCGACTCGGCGTCCACACGAGTTCGCTCCTCGGCACTTCGCGATCTGCTAATCCTTGGTGCCACCTGTATTCCACTCGCGCTCCGCTATGGCCCACACTGCTCCAGCTGTCGGGATATCGCTATCTCGCAACCTCACAATCCTCGTGCCCGAATTCTCGAACCTTTCCTTGCGAGGTCCCGAGACACGATCCCTCGCGCAGATCCAACGGTCCTCCTGTGTTCTGGATCCAACGGCTGTCCTTCTCTCTCCACCTCGCGGCCTCGCGACATGGTGTGCCAAATGTTCGGACTCTCAATCTGCGAGCTCCCGAGTTCGCGAGATCTCTCGATCTCTCGCCTCCTGTCCTCCTCAGATGGACGGCTACGATCTTTTCACTCCTTCGTCGCCTCGCGTCCTCGCACCTCGTGACTTTGTACACCCAATATTTGGGCG
>JASDQU010505304.1:16099-37849 GCA_032191745.1 Picea mariana | reverse complement strand
CTTTGTTCACTTGCCTCTTACAAGAAATCTTTGTTCGATAGCACCAAGAAAGCTTTGTTCGATAGCACCAAGAAAAATCCAAAAAGAGTAGATCTATCTTACAATAATACTCAAGAAAAACTTTCTCATACCTCCTACTCTTATTTATACTACTTATGTCTTCTAAATAACACTCTAGACGAATATCTTTCTAGAAACTAAAACTTCTATTAGGTCTTCTTATATTGACTTGTTCATCTTCATTTAATAGGCCTTATTAACGAATGTTGACCTTTATTGCATGGAAATTATATCATGCTAACTAATAACAAACTAAGAGGGGTTAGGTTCAGATCCTAACGTGCCCTCGTCCTTCAAAAGTAGCCTTGTCCTCAAGGTTGAAGATGTGGAAACTATCTAAGTATGGCAATTGGTTCCCAAGTCGCATCTTCTGGAGATATGTCCTTTCACTTGATCAACAATTCTTTGATAGTTTAGCCACACAAGTGACACTCATGCAGGTTATGGATGTATTTTGGTTGCATCCAAATGGATCCTTCTTCATCTAATTCAGGTAGGATGGTTTGAACCCTGCAATTCTAACCCACCACTTTCTTCAAACAGGGAACATGGAACACTGTATGTATTTTGGAGGCAGTTGGAAGTGCTAGTTTATAGGAAACTAGAACAATATGTTTTATATTCTGATAGGGGCCATAAATTTGGGTGCCAACTTGTGGTTTCCATGGGCTTTGAGAAATATTTGCTTGTAAGGTTGGATTCCGAGAAACACCTGATCACCTTCTTGGAAAACACATTCCGAATTTTGTTGGTCAAGTTGTTTCTTCATATGATTTTGGGCCATGTGGATGTTATCCTTCAAATTCGCGAGTGTAGTTTCTCTTCCTTGCAGTAACTTATCAATATCCTGGACCTTTGATGTGCTTGGAATATAGGAAGTGCTTGTAGGTGGTTGTTGGTCATACATTGTTTCATTTGGTTTCATTTTGGTTGTTGTGTGATAGGAAGTGTTTTACCACCATTATGCCAAGGGTATCTGTTGCACCCATTGATGTTGTTTCTCCAAATAAAAACAATGCAAGTAGGTTTCCAAACATTTATTAACAAAACATTTTTGGCCATCCTTCTAAGGGTGATATGTTGTGCTCATGTTCAATTGTGTGTCATATAATTTAAACAATTCTTGCCAAAATGTGCTAGTGAAGGTCAAGTCATGATCAGACACAATGGAAGTTGGCATGCCATGCATTTTGAAAATTTGATCAACAAAAAATTGCGCTACCATAGATGGTGTAAAAGGGTGTAGTAAGGCACAAAAATGTGCATACTTTGAGAGGTGATCTACCATGACCATGATGACGGACTTGTTACCTTATTTTGGAAGGCCCATTATAAATTCCATGGAGATGTCAATCCGAATAGAAGATAGAATGGGTAATGATTGTAGAGCTCCCGATGTCTTGACAGTTTCACCTTTACTGCGTTGGAAAATATCACATTTGGTGAAAAAGGTAAGGATTTCATTCTTCATGCCTTCGAGAAAAAGGAATGGCAAGCACGAGAATATTTATTTTGGAATCTTGAGTGACCAGCGAGAGCAAATGAGTGCAAATCATTTAAGATCATGGGCTTGAGTGTTGAAGTAGGAGACCTAAATAAGTGATCTTTATACATGAGTATATTGTCTTTCCAAGTGTAGTTGAGGGTAGGGTTAGGGTCCTCTTGAAGTCATTGAATTACCTATGATATATTTGGGTGGGTTAGCCATTATTGTCGAACTTCCTCAATCCAAATAGGAACTGGTAATGATAAAGAAAAGAGGGAACCTTTTTCCTCATTTTTTCCTCACAACGCATCTGCCACTACATTGTATTTTCATTTTTTATATATGATCTCATAATCATAGCCCAACATTTTGGTCAACCACTTGTGTTGTTCCAAAGATTATAACCTTTGATCTAAGAAATACCTCAAACTATAGTGATTTGTTTTGATCTAAAAATGGCATCCACGTAGATATGGTCTCCAAGTGTGCACAACATGGAGAATGTTTATCATTTCCTTTTCATATGTATATTTTCCCAAATTATGACCACTCAAATCCTGGCTATTGAAAGCAAGAGGTCTACCTTCTTGTGTTATAACTACACTAATACCAATGTCGGAAGCATCAAATTCCACAACAAAAGTTTTATTGAAATCAAGGTCTACTAAAGTTAAGGCCAATGCTCATGGCCTGCTTTAAATTTGTGAAGGCATGCTCTACTATAGGTGTCCAATGAAATGCATTCTTCTTAAGAGGGTTCATCAATGGCCGGGAAATTTTTCCATAATGGTGAACAAATTTATGGTAATATCTTGTGAGGCCTAGGAAACCCTGAATTTGTTTCAAGGTTGTGGGTCTCATCCAATCCTGCATGGATTGAATATTTTTGGGGTCCACTCTTACCCCTATTGGGAATGTTTTATATTCTTTGCATGTGTGTGTGTGGGCGGGTCAGATATGACCATTGTGTTTGACAAACCCAAATTCCTTTGCACTTTGTGTCGTGTGCGTCGGGTGCTTTCCTAGGGTGTCCCGTGGGGGTAGGTTTATCCCTCCCTAGTTACGTGCATCATTCAACTCTGGGTGGTAGCCTGGAGTCGACGGGGTTTGGGGCAGCGCCATGAAATTATTTTTTTGGGTGTTTTTTTCTATTTTAGCGGATTTTTCTATTTTTAGTAGTTTTCTAAATTAATCCTGGATTAATGGATTAGGGTTTTGGTAGCTATGGAATACCTAAACTATTGTATATATTGTATGGTGAATGGTGAAATTAATACAATGAAGATTTTAAAGGTGTGGCACCAAGGACGGTTGGTTTTCTCCCGGTTAAGGGATTCTAGTGTAAATCTCTATGTACTATGTGTATGCACCATTGATTAATTTTGTTTTTTCTTAAGAATATGTATGCATTGCTTTACTTCATAGGTTTAAAACTTACAACCCCCTCACGACCCACAATGTGTCCCAAGTATTTGACTTCACTCGCGCTAAAAGAACACTTAGTCTCTTTGACAAATAATTGATTGTCCTATAATAATTGGAGTACTTTGTACACATGTTGTAGATGAGAATCCCAAGTGCAGATGTAAATGAGGATGCCTGTTGAGTACATTTTTATGCTTCCTTCCACTCCATAAACTATACTTATGCCTCCCAAACCATCCATTTTTCCTTCATATTATTCCATATTTTTCATAAAATAGGTTATGCAAGGTATATTTATCATTCCTTAGCTTAAGAATTGAATTTTTGAATTTTTGGCATTAAAATTAAAAATTTATCAGAAATTACAGGATTTGACTAAATCCCGTAATTGCTCCTAGGTTCGTGTACTTGTAGGACATCTGGGAGAAATCTGAGACATGGGTCATGATCCTTGATGTACAAGGATAGATGAATACCTATAATATTTGAGATCAGAGCTTTCCAAGTGTTCGGTCAACGCTGGTCAAATAAGGCCACTTTAGCAGAAAATACCCTGTTTTAGCATAAAATCATGGATAGTTTTAGATTTTCTTGGGAGTTGTTCATATTTTATGGATATGAAGGGGGTATTCGACCTTCCTAGCATATTTTATGGATCTGATCATTATCTTTAGGAGGTTTCTTAGCATTATCAGTTTCAAAACTCTTGTATAAATACTCCAAGACATGGACTAGTATGACAACCCTTATGTTAATGAAGAAAACTTTGAATTTGCAGTCTTGAGATCAGTTTTGTGTTTTGTTCTTGATGATGTCTATGAGATGATTATGTGAATGTTGTTGGAAGTTCCTTTTTAGCTGAGACGACTTAGGTGTACATGTGAAGCACTGGAGGCCCCCCTTTGCCAAGCTAGTACACTTCTCCTTTTTCATTCTTTTCAAGAAAATTTTGGTATGAGCTTTAGTTCAATTTACATTATGTTGTAGATAACATTGTTGCATTTTATTTGATCAAGTTATCTGGCTGATGAATGTGGGAAAGAAAAGAATGTATCTCTTGTAAAAGAGTTTAGCATTTTCAGACATTTATAAGCTTCTAGTTTAGTTTGAATGCTTACTGTTTTGAATACTTAAGACTAGTTGAATGTTTTTCTACTCTAATTGTTGATTAATGGTAAGAGATCTATGAATACACCTTCTGTAAAGAAGCTTAGAATTTCCTTTCATACTCATCACTTAGATTAGCTTCGATTTATTTCCATCGAAAGAACAAAAGTTATCTCTAAATCCATATATTTTGGATGTGCCTCTAAGTCTTACAAACACTGGATTGACAATCAATTGCACTCTAATTTACATCAGTAGGTTGGAGCCTAACAATGCCTTCAAAGAAAACCAGAAAAAACTTCCAAAGGTAGTGAATCAATAGTTTATTGATGAGACTTTGGAGGGTAGATTGAGCATTACAAAGTCCAAAAGGAATTACCAAGAATTCATAATGTCCTTCATGAGTTCTGAGCGTGGTCTTCGAAATATCTTCTTGATTCATCTGAATCTGGTGATAGCTTGAGCGAAGATATAATTTTGTGAAGAAATAGGGACCCTGGAGTTCATCCAGTAGATCATCAATGAGAGGGATGGGAAACTTATCCTTAATGGTCAATTTATTAAGGGTGAAAAAATATGGACACATGCGCCAATAACCTTATTTTTTTAAGACTATCACAATAGGGGATGAATATGGGATGGTACTTGGGAAAATTACATCGACCTCTAATAGGTACTGCACTATTTTTTAATTTCCTTTTTATTATCAAATGGATACCTATAGGGGATTACACTGGGGGGGTGACTACCTGGAAGGAGAGGGTCGATGTTGTGATCATTCTCACCTCGAGAAGAGGGTAAGTCTATGGGTGTCTCAAAGACCCTTTGGCATTTTTCCAAAACCAGTTGCAGGTTAGGATGTATTGTTGGGGATTATTTATCTTGTACCTAGATGGAATTAAGTTGAGAAATCACACCATGGTGGCCTTTCTTTAGGAGTTTCTCCATCCAGTAATAACTGATAATTTCTGGGGAGCCCGCTTTCAAGCCTTAGAGAGTATAAGTATGAGCATCTTGAGTGAAGATCATATATAACTCGTGATAATCCATGGTAAGGTCCCAATGTGTGAATCCATTGAACACCCAAGACAATATCACAACCACCCATGGTAATGGAAAACATGTGATTTTTCAGGTTATAATTGCCTATTTGGAGTTTGACATTCTCACAACGACCCCCACATTTCATTGTACCACCATTAGCTATGAGAATTTGAAAATTAGAATTTTTTCTAAAAAATAAATTGACATCCTCAACGACCCTACGATGAATAAATTATGGGTGCTTCTATTGTTGATCAACACCACTACCTACCTATGTTTGATGTAGCCCTTGATTTTTAATGTCTGTGGAGTAGAAATAATTGTTAGGGAATGGAGAGATATGAACAGTTCCTCTGTATCCAGATGAGGTGTGATTGGATCTGGGATGGGGGGATTTGCTTTTATTTCCTTGGAATTTGGGGCATCATCTGATAGTTTATCCTCGGACGAGGTGGGAGATGACCCATCAATCTAGAAGAAATTATGTGCATGACATTTATGGCCTGGAAAATACTTTTCATCAGTAATAGCAAAGTCCTTGCATCTGGTGTTCAACCATTTCTGTTGGAGATACCTTTTGGACCCTCAAATTTTGTTTTGGAGTAGGGGTATCCATTGGACAAGGGCGGGTGGGAGCCACTGAATGAAGGGGTTAGGCCTGAAGAATGGTCTCAGCTTCCAATGATAATTTTCACACCTACAACCAGGTAGTATGATGGTGCATGCAAACATGAGTTTGAATGGTTTCCTTTAAGCCACTAAGGAAAATTTCAAGATAGAACTCATTAGATAATCCCTCTATTTTGATAGCCAACTGTTTGTTGATGATCAGAATTGACCATGATCAACATTCAATAAATCACTCGGTCAAGGCCCTAATCAGACCCTTTTCCATTTGGGATGGTGATTTCAACTAGTTATAATGGGTCCATTTACTTTTTTAAAGGTTTTTATCCAGTAAATGGAGACTTAACTTGAAGCTTTGTTAATCCTAATTGCAGACAAAAAAAAAAGAATTAATCTATCTTTGTTATAATTCAAAACTATCCTAATCGAGATAAAGAAGTAATTCATGATGTCTTAGTTGGGAGCAAGAAGAATAACATAGACTTGAGCATGAAATAAAACTAATATATTAAGCTATAGAAGTATAATTCATATAACCTAATAACTATTAAAATAAATACGCACCAATCTTAACTTAGTAAATAGTTACTAAGGAAAGATTAAATATGTATACTCACACTCAATGTGGAGGATTAAAAGATATTGAACATAAGATAATAAATTTTTCTAACTAAAGAAATAGTTCACATAGAAAGACAATGATTAAAGTAAATGGATATCAATAACTACATATACACATACTCATATCCAAAGGCTAATTGATAAATAAAAGTACAAACTAAAATAAAAGTTTAAAATTAGCCTTTACTTTTAAAATAAAAGTTTAAAACTACAAACTAAAAATAAACTAAATAAAACTCAAGATTAAAACTATAATTTAATAAAACTAAAAGTGAAATAAAATTAAAATCTAATAAAAATGATGAAATAAAATTAAATCTAAATAATAGAAAATAAAACAAAAATTAAAATAAATTATACACTAAAGTAATTTAAAATCAAAATAAAATAAAATATGTAAAACTAAACTAAAAGTACAGTAATAAAAGTAGACTAAAAACTAAACCAGATTACAATTAAAAAAGTAAAGCCAAATCCAAAATCTAACCAAAACTAAAACAATTGAAAATTATTGTTCAAAGTAAGGATGTGAAAAAAGAACTTTCTCTTCCAAAATGTGTGGTACGATAGCTTGAGGCCTGGTGGAACAATGGTTCGGTAATTTGGCAATGAGATGGCCTGGTATACCAATGAAATTACCCCTTTGTGTGGTATGATAATTTCTTACTCGATCTGGAGCTCATTTTCATTGCAATCTAGTGATTTGAAAGTTGTTAAATCTAGTGATTTGGAATTTGTTAAACCCTAGGTCTACACCTCTTCCTCCTTCTCCTCCATCCATCCATATGTCAACTTAATTCATGCTTTGTTTATTTTCAATGGTATGTTGAGTCATTTTGATTTGTTCTCATTTTTCTTTTGTTTCTCATCATTTTCTCGCTCTTTAAAAGGTTAATACATGTTTTGGTTTGAATTGAATAACACCCATCACCATGGTTATGTCACCAGTGGGTTGCTAGTAGGTTAACCTAGATATTTGATGCAAAAGGAAATTGATTAAAAGAATGTGATTATTCTTGCAAACAATAGAAAACATGTTGTTTTATTGGTTTTAACGTTCAAACAATTCAAAAAATTTAAATCAAGTTGTCTTGGTGCCTCGCATGCATGTGCATGTCCCTAAGCACTCGAGTTCACATGAGTTAGCACGAGTTTGACCATCATTACAAAATTCATGCTAAAGTCATGCAGGTTTGCACCTTCAATTGTTAACATTGCAATATTGTCGATAATTATCATTGCAAGTGGTAAAGGAAATCAAATTAATGCATGCATTCAACCAACATTTCTAGCAGAAGCAGTTATAACGAAATGGTTCATCCCCAAGAGCATTGGAAATTGAACATAATAAAGCCACAGGGGCTCAAACTATTCAAAGTCATTCCAGAAATTAGAGACGTTTTCGTCATAGCATAGTGGTTTGATTTTATCTATGCTTTTAATGGGCACCACACTGGAGTGTCCCTTCTCTTTGCACAAAATTTTGAAGGGTTTCAAACCCAGCTCGGGGACACAACAATTCATATCACGGTGCATTTTATTAGAGTGGCTTGCACTCTCCCGGTTAATGGGGAGAGATGGTTCAAAAAGGGAAAATTACAAACAAATATCTGCAACAAATTCTTGGTGGCAGAAAACCAAAACCATGATTGGATTCAAGGTATTTCGATTATGTGGATTAAAGATGAGTGGTGAGGCATCCTCACCGCAATCCAAAGATTTATTATAGGTGAAGGTTGTTTCTCGATTATGCAATGTTACCACCTATGTTTCCTTATGCACTTATGTGGTGACAAAGAATTAAACCTCCCTTTTTATTTTCTTAAAAGTTTGACCAATATGTCTAGAAGGGTCTAGCGCCACCCTCAATCTTCTCACATAAGTTTATATCACCAGGGTTTTATAAAAATCTTGGTTCTCTTTTCTTTGGATGAAATAGAGATGCCCTAGAAATATTTTTTACAATATGTAGGGTTACAAAAAGAGGAACATGAAGTTGATCGACATTATTAAGAGAAAAGGGAAGAGGATAACCCAGAAATGAGGGTTTCCCCTTAACCTGGGTGCTCCTCAAAGGCTACCCAGTAAAATATAAATAAGAAAGTTACACCTAAGAAGCAGGGTACCCGATCTAAGAGGGCCAACTCGATTACTCCAACAAAGGAAGAAACCCCTCGAAGGAAGTTAAGATCATCTACAACAAAACAAAGAGAGAGGGAGGGAAACAAGATTTGCATTATACAGTAAGAGGAGTAGATCACCCCACCAGGTCCATTGTCACCTAATAATTTTGAATATGAGCTTGTGACCACCACTATGCAACAAGATAAAAATCCTAGGAAAAAAACAATGAGGCAAAATAAAACTATGCAACACAGTCCTGAGATTGTTGTTGCAGAGTTTGTGCCTATAGAAACCTTGATTAAGGAATCCCCTGAAGCCAAATAGAGTAGAAAAGGGAAAGGGAACAAGAACCCTAATATGCCCAATAAACCTAACAGAAAAAACAGGATTACCAATCAATTCAGGTTGAATTTCAAGGAAATTTTTAAATCATCCTTAAAATACCAACAACCCATAGTAATTGAGGATGAGGACATTGAAGAGGACATCTATGGATTTTCCAATATGGAGGAGATGGTTACCCACACATTGAAAAAGATGATAGGGGATAAAGCAAAGAATAAATACAATAAAGGGGAAACTTCAGGGATAAAGTATGCAAACTGTGAAAATAGAGTACCCTTGAGACTTGGATTTAGAACAAAATGTAATGGACTTTGGCCCAAATCCTGAGCAAGACTTTGATGGCATAACCCCAAATACAGAGCTAGTTTTTGAGCAAGTATCACATGATATCAAACCATAAATTAAAGCAAAAATATTGAATATGCAAGAACCTGTGAGGGAGACACATGACAAAAATTCTAAGGTAGCACCCAGATATAAGATGAGGCCAATAAAAACTAAGTTGTCCATTGACCTCAACAAATTTTCCATAGAATAAGAAAAGGGGCTAAAGGATAGAAGTAAGGTACAGGTCTTGATCAAACCAAAGGTCAAAGCTAACAGAGGTACAGATGACAACCACCAGGTACAAATTCTGAAGCAACAAATTCAGAGTTTACAACAGCAGAAGCAAGATCTTGAAATGCAGCATACTAAGTTGCAAAAGAAGTACCAAAAGTTGCAAAAGAAACATCAGAAAACATCCTTGTTCTTGAAAGAGATAATCGAAGAGGTATATTGATGTCAAAGGAGAAAGGATTTAGGACTTATTCCAGTTGATCCACATGTGTTCCAGTTTGGTATCAAGTTGGAGTGTATGTGGGCGTCCATGCACGAGCACCTGCCAGCTACAACTACCAAAGGTTTTTGTTAGGAGTTGTTCTACTTCAGTTGTCAATAGTAGTTATAGTTGCACTTATAATTTTTTTGTTGTTTTAGTTAAAGATACTACTCCCAAGTGTAATAAGTGGTTATTTTCTTTTGATATGAATCATATTTTTTGTTAAGGTCGATTTGAAGGAAAGTCATGATTGACACTTCCAACGAAATACACTCAGGTGAAAGAAATGTTTTCAAGTTGTAATGAAGGAGTGAAAATCAAGTTGTTTACAGATTCTAGTTGTAATGTGATGTTGAAAGTTTGTGTTATATCCTATATAGATGGTCGAAACCCTCTTGGAAAGGAGATAAATAGACAGATTTTTTAATGTAATGGGGTTCCATTTTTTGGGAGATTAAGCATCAGAATTTTGGTTGGACCCGAAACTTTTGACTGTAAAGATTCCTACATGGTGAATACAAGTCTTGATGACAATTTTTGTTTTTCTTCTCAAATATTTGTGTGTTCTTAATCTTATCCAGATGCAAGCTGGAAATGTATGCAATATGTAGTTTCCTTTCCTTTCAGCTAATGTTTCAATGAATTGTTTTTTTTATTGAACCTAGTTTCATTTATTGTTTGTAGTAGATAGTTTATTGCATTACAACCTTGTTTGGATGATTTATGTCAAGATACATATTTTAGATCTAGAATATTATTTCAAGTCTGAAATTTCATACAACAAGTGACATTGTATGCTTACTTGTATTTCATTTGTTTGATTCTTCACATCCTTACCTGCTCATCAAAATGCATACCACAAGCTAACGGTAACCTACAATGATATTGTTTGAATAGTCCAAGTAGGTTTCTACCCTTGAAAACTTACCTATCAACTAACCAACAAACCTAATTCATTAAAACCAAACCATTCCAAAACTTGAGGTGGCCTAGCTATGCCCTTTAGAAGCAATGTGTAGACCTTAGAAGTAATGTCGGTTAATGGAGTAACAAAGTATCTTTCCCTGGGAGAACGACAACGATCAGATCTGATCTTTGATGGTGAAAAAATATCAGGTGCAAAGGTGACTTCCATCTTTCACCTGGTGACTCTAATGAATCCAAATCTATTAAGGAATTTTGGCTCCCAGGAAAGGATCCAGGAAATCAAATCATGAGCCTAATAAAAATAAAAAATTCAACCTTGATCTTAATGGTGACATAGCCAACCCTAATTCAGAGAGATAATTAAGGAAGATTACCATTTCGTAGAGATACCCCTTTCCATCCAAATGCAAGGCCACAGTTTTAAAAATTGTCTCTGTCCACAACAAGAAGCATCCTAAGGTTGTCATTTTTCAAAATTCCCTTATCATTAGCCCTCAAACATCCCCTGTCTCAACTTCTTCCTCATCATCTCCTCCTTCAACTACAACTACAACTCCTCCTCAGCCTTAGAGTCCAGTTGCACCAAACATGGTTGTCAACAGAATGGAAGTCATCATTATAGCCAAGTATGCACCTTTGGTGTTGCCTCAAAACTTAAATGTATTTCCCACAGGTGACTACATTAAATACCTTCCAAGGTAGAATGGTGAGGGGGAGGTGACTGTTGAAGAACATCTGGTAGCATTTTACAGTTTTTCAGACAACTTTAACATTGAACATGTAGATGTATGGATGAGGTTGTTTGTGTAGAGCTTGGATGGAGAGGTAAGGAAGTGGTTTCATGGTCTAACTCCAAATTATATCCTAGGTATTGAGGCATTGGATGAGGATTTTATAAAAAAAATGGGAGATAGGAGATACTACCTGTATTACATAACTGAGTTTGGGGATTCAAGAATGAAGAATGGTGAGTATGTATCAGAATTCACCGAGAGATTCAACAAGATGTATAAGAATATTCTTGGTGAGATTAAGCCAACTGAATCCTTAGCCAATATCACATTTACAAATGTGTTTGAAGATAAATTTTCTCTCTTGTTGAGGGAGAGGAGGTTCACCACTTTGATATACATGCAAGAGGTATCTGTAGAGGTTGATTATAACATCCTAGCATCAGACAAATTAAATAAAAAATTAGATAAGGATAAAAAGAAGAAGAGGGAAGAGTTGACTTCTCCTTCCAACCCAGTGAAATCTGACCCAAATCTAGAGGAGGTGAACTGAACCTTGAAATCCATAACTGCGGAGATAGCTAAACTGAAATGAAAAACCAAACATCCAAATAGGCCAACTCAAGATGTTGGAAAGAGAAACACAAACCAATTTAGAAGTCCAAATAACACTCTCCGACTCATGTAGAGAAAGAGGGGAAATGTTGAAGACCAAATAGTTGTACCTCCTTTCCAGAACAATGAGATTGAGGAGATGGATGTATAAAATGATGTTTTAGATGATTCTCTTGTACTATTTAATGAAATTGATCTTTATCCTAGTCACCTGACATAGGAGGACTATGAAATCTCACAGTTTTCAAACTAGTTTGATGATGATGTAAGGGAAGAAGAAATATTTCAAATTCATCCCCAAAAGAAGTATGATTTGAGGCCTGGGTCAAGGGTTCCAAAAAAAAATGCACATGTTCAGAATAAAAAATTATATCTTCCTCCCAAGCAAGGTCCAAACAAGGGTACATCAAACAAAACAAATCACCCACAACCATATAAACCTACTTCTCCAGACGTAAAAGAAGCAGATATAAAACCAATTTATTTCATCATAGAGCATGAGCTAAGTAAGATAAAGATCCTTGTACCTTTGACAGAGTTGCTGAAAAATGAGCCATTCAAGAACTCTATCATAAAGGTTTTGAAGCCACATGTTTATGTTATATCATATGATGTAATCATCTTGTAGGATGAAAACCTTGCTATCACTGTTGTCCCACACATTGAGGATGGGTATGATACTTCTCCACCTTTTTACATATCCTTGAATTTCCATGACAAAATCTTGCATAATTTCTTAATGGACTCATGTGCCTCTCAAAATGTTATTCCTAAGTTTTTTATGAAAGAGATTGGGCTAGAAATCACCAAGCCATACCAGGATCTTTACTCTTTTGATTTTAAAAAGGTTAAATGCTTGGGATTAATTAAATATATGGTTGTTTCTCTATCTCAAATGCCCATGAAAAGAGTAGTTATGGATATTGGTGTAGCTGACATACCCCCCAAGTTTGGTATGGTTTTCTCCAAGACATAGGACAAGAAAGTAGGAGGATCCCTACAAATGGATCTTGCATATGCAACCATCCCTATCTTCGGAGGAGAACACAGAAGGTTATACAGAGAAGTCATATTGGCATATATTGTCAGTGACCATCAAATTCTAGGTAATCATCCCATTTATGTTGTTGAGGATGAAATGGGTCATTTATTTTTCATATAAAAGATGATGTTCTAGAAATATCAGTCACCAAATGCATAAATTAGCCACTTACAGACCAAGGAAATGAAGTCTAGAAGATGTATTATGATGGATCATCTTCAAAGGAGGGTTATGGTGTTGTTATAGTCTTGACTGAGGTTTTGTCAGTGCCATGTAGGATGGTACAAACGAGGTGGATCCATGAGGGATCCATGTGGCCTTTAACCAATGATACCTCGAGAAATTTAGGGAACCATAACTTTCGACTCAGAACTTGGTCTTAGATGGGTTTATAGTCGTTGGAAATCTCTCGAAGGGAAAAAGGCAATGGTGCCCTTATTCGAGGAACTTAAAGAAGTTGTAGCAAAGTGGAAAATTTATACCCCATCCCTTAAAAGGCTACTTACCAGGTCGGTGTGTGACATATGTAATAAGGCCAACATAAAATAAGGACAATATAATAATGTGAACAAGTGTATTGTAATAATACTTAATAGAAGTTTATGCTTCTAGAAAGATCTTCCTATAGAATGTTCTTTAGAATATAGAATTAGTATAAATAAGAGTAAAAGGCATGAGAAATTTTTTTCTTGAGAATTCTTTTGTAACTAAGCTCTTCTCTACTGAAGGTTTCCCCCTCGAAGAGGTAAGTGAATTGGATTTATATCAATAAAGGTATCATTTTTAATGTTATTGTTCTCTATATTCTACTATTTATATGAGTTTTCATCATAGTTATTATGTTATGCTTTGCATAATATATCTAGTACCTAACAAAAAAATCCTGAAAGGTCCTAAATTGTGCATGTGAACCTTACCTAGGTGATTTAGGAACTTATTTTCATAGAGTAATACTAGTGATCTGGGCTACATAGTCTTTAGTTGAGTGTTGTGATCATGCCAAGCCTTTTGTCTCTATTTCTCCACCATCTAGTTATGTCCAACAATCGATCTATCCTCTTCCAATTCCATTAATGTGTCAAATCATCTCTGTAGTGAATGATAATCCGACATCTATCTCGCAACTACAATATTGAGACTTGGTATAAAATATTCTAATGGAATTACCACTTATTTTCCATAGACTACTTTGAATGGTGTTTGTCTCAACAATATCTTGAAGGTAGTCCTATATCGCCACAATATTATTGGAACTCTTTGGTCCCAATCATCATGCTATACATTGCATACATTGGTCAGCACATACTCTATTATATTTTTGAATGCCTTGATACTGCCATTGGACTATGGATGATAGAGTGTGCTCTTCTAATAATGGATCATCAACTCTTGAGATAGTGTGTATGGTGTCATTCAAGAAGTGTGTGCCCTAATCTTGTTGGGTGTGTGTTATATTCTTTGTATGAATTGATGTAGTGTNGGGGGGGGTGTTAGGCCCCCCCTACTCGGGGGGTCATAGTGGGGTGGAGCACCCTTGTGCGAGGGTTCATGGATAGTTCCCTAAAAAAAAAAATTGGCATTTTTTGCATCCATGTTCTGGTGGATTTTTGGCACATGGTTTTCTCCTATGGTTTTATAATTTCAGTTAAGGAATTAGGGTTGTTGACTAATCCTAGTCAATGGGTTAGGGGTTTGGATTTCATAGGATCCTATATTATACTTCATTCAAAATAATGAAGAAATGATGAATATAATATTAGAGGTTGTTGGTTTTCCCTGTTTGGGTTTTTAAGGTAAAACTCTTTGTGTAAGATGTGTGTGTACCATTGTATCTTTTCTATTTTATTAAGAATATGTTTGTAGTAATTTATTGTACAAGGTTAAAATCTGCGATTCTCTCATTATTATCTTCGGGTATCCAAACCTGGTGATAATGTTCTAAAAAATAAATCACAGGATAGTCTCCATAGTAAAATCCTTCACTGACAAACCTTATACCCAAAAGGTCAAGTATTCCATCATGGTGATGATTTAATTCACCCTAGTTCTATGTGTCAGGGGATTGGTCGACCTAAAAAATTCAATTTCATACTTCTCAAATGGCTCTAGTGTGATGATCCAAAAGAGTGGTAGCTTATCTCACTTTGATGGCTTCTCAATCCCTTGGAAAATATCTCAACGCTTAAAGTAATCCATGGATTCTTCAAATAGTAATGACCACCATAATCCAACATACAACACTTTACATGAAATTTCCTTCCCTGCATTATGTCCACCAACAATTCCTTCATGTACCTCATAGAGCACCATTTCTCATTCATGCTCCAACATACACCTGTGTAGGGGTTCCATCGATAGCGAGTTTGTATAATTTCCTCGCAATAAATTGGTAATAGATTCTCCAAGTCACCAACTATAGACAATGTGCCTCCATATACTCTTTTGACACTTGACCTGTGGTAAGGTATAATTCAATTTATGTAAGTGGTCTTGGCACTTCTTCCACCCTAAAGAGTTGTGCATGGGGTATTTCATCATCTAGACTACCTCCAGCTTCCCCTAAATCTATCCTTGAGAGATGATCGAGCCCAACATTGTGTTTGTCAGGTTTGACCACCACTTCAAACTCGAATTCTTGAAAGAGTAAAAACCATTGTCATATCCCCCCCCCAAACACTTTCTTATTCACCAAATATTTGAGTGTGGAATAATCGATGAAAACTTTGAAGAGAGTGTCGAGTAAGTAGTGTATAATTTTTTGCAATTCATAGACCATCACCAATCCTTTGTGATTTATGGTTGTATAATTCCTTTAACCATTTAACAACTTCATGTTGAAAAAATAGACCAAATGATCAATAATGTCTTCTCCCACTATGCAATAATTATGCTCGGTGCAATGAATGATGCATCCACATGGACATGGAAGATATTGGTCCAGTGTGGAAATTTAAGGATCGACACAACAACTATTTTCTCCTTAATTTGGTCTAGCACCTCTTGGCATTCCTTCATCGAAACATACTTCGTATCCTTGTGTAGTATTTTCTCTAATGGTGCAACAACTTTTGCATATATCCTTGAATAAACTATTTGTATTACCCTGTATGACCCAAGGTTGTGTGCAATATTTAATAGAGGTTGTGATCAACATGTCTACAATTGCTATGATATTCTCCCTATCCACTAGCAATCATTCTTTACACATGGCATGTCCTAATAGAGTTTTGAACGATGTATAAAATATGCACCTTTTAAGATTTAATGATATCTACAATTGCCTGCATCTCTCCTGCATCAACAACAATACCTTTGTTTGTTCCTTGAGGAAGATGAACAATGTCCAGTCATACAAATATGCCTCCAAAGCTTTGTGCATGAACTCTTGAAATGTCACAAAAACAATCCTTAAGAACATCGCAGGTGCATTCTTTAGGCTAAAAAACATCACAATGTATGCAAATGAGCCCCACTCCATCGCAAAGGTTGTCTTGGCTCTCTCTTCCTCCATGATGCACAACTGGTGGTAGCCTGAAAAATTCATCCATGAAGTAATAAGTGTCGCACCCACCTACGTTCGCCAACACTTCATTTGTAAAGGGGGTAGGGAATGGATTGTGCATGCAAGCTACATTTAGGCCCCTCAAGTATACACAAATCATTAGATCACCCATATTATTTGGTTTCACTACCATTGGGATAATCCATTTGAATTCTTCCATAGGGACAATGATCCCTACGTCCCAAATATGATTTATTTCTTTGGTCACCTTTTATTTATATTTTGGATTCAGACGATATGGTCTATTCTTGACTCATTTTGCATCTGGTGTCACCTAAATTTTCATCTCACCTAGGGATCCTATGATCCCATTCATCTAAGAAAAACTTATTGTAAACAAGTCCTCATATTCTTTTAGAAATTCCACCACTTGCATCATTGTTTCCTAATCCCAGTAATAATTGATTGTCGCCAGCTTTGGCGCCTCTTATATGCCTATATTTGTTTTATTTGTCCTCAGTGGTTGTGTATAATTTGGCACAGTATTACAAAAATAATTGCCTTGAACTACGTGCTCGCCCTCCATTTCATTGATCTGTAACCTTTGAGTATTCTCCACATATGCAGTGTTCTTGTCCACCTTCCAACAGTACATTGGTTTCTTCAACTTTGTCATCATCTTATGGTATGTGCATACAAAATTATGTGCAGGGTATATGAGTTGTCGAGGGAAAATGTTATTCTTGATCTGTATCAAATTATCCTTCTAGATGAGGACTTATAACGTAAACCTAAATGTGGCACATAATAGTTTGCTCATTATTCCCTAGTCCTTGGTTTTCCTTTTAGTCTCTTCCTGGACGTACCATCTTTTGGGGATCACATCTATAGTGTAGACAAACCTATGGATCCATTGTGCTTGAGGAATATACATAGTTTCCAATTTTCGTTCATAGAACCAAATGTGTTCCTAGGCATCCTTAATCCCCTTATATATTCTTATTAATGCAAAGTTGGTTGGGAGCTGGAACCTTATTTTGATGCAATCTTCCACCTACACCTAGTCCTATAATTTTGTGTAGTGCATTTCCGACCAGTGTATAAGTGTTCCCTTTAACACTATATCCATATCTAGAATCCTCTAGGTCTCAAAGCACACTATCCTCCATTTTCTCTATAAAGAGGTCTATCGGTCTTGTCCCATCAAACCTCGGTAGGTCTTGCAACTCCAATCTAAACCAACAGATTGATTTGGTGATATGTGCATATCTCTTACTCAAAAATTGATACATATTATTTTTCCATCTTGTCATCACATCCTTTGAATCCATTTCATATAAGCAGAAAATCCTCCAACACAACTCATCGTTGACTATCAGGTTTATGTAGACCTCTTTATGCATAGTGATGTTATGAATATTCTCAATGATCGATCTTTTCACATCCTCATTACAGGTTCATTATATCAATCACCCTCAGTTGGATCTAGCGGATAAATCATGCATAGGGTGTCCATCTCAAAGGAAAGCTGCCTTTGCTTCGAATTCAGTACATCATTGTTATCAATTTCCCAGTCAATTCGAAGTAGAGATGGATAGGGGTCTAAATCATCCATAATATTGATTTCTTCAAAATTGAATTTTGTTTTTACCCCATTGTTGGCACAAGGGAAAACCCAGGGTTCAACGCTTCAACAAAGCACCAACAAAACCCTAACTACCGACCCTTTCGACAACACATGCAAAGCAAATGGAGTCGCATCTGAGGTAGAGGCAGGGGGGTTGTAGGACTCAAGTGTCTACAACCTAGCTAGGACACATATCTATGATTACAACACTTAACAGAGAACTTAGCCAACATTATGCACTAAACTATGCTCCTTATTTACATCGCAGATTAAACCTAATTACAGAGTAGTGCAATAGTAATCAATATTAAGCTCATCTAATCATTTAGCACATAGCATCAGATTAGATCTATCATTCATTCATATATAAAGAACTAAGCATCCATGGATCTACCTATTATACATCAAGAACAATGCACTAATAAATAGATACATAAACAACATGAACAACATAGCACAAATCACATTAACACATGATATAAGTGGTTCACCCTAGTGTGGGGCTATGTCCACCAACTCTTATTCTTCTTTATTAGTCTCTTTTAATATTCTTATAGGCACAGAGAAATAGAGCTCACTCTGCCAAGGGACAGGAGATCTGCATGCACCTCGCCATATCCTCCTTCCCTGAATCAGATCATAACACAAATCCTTACACAGTCTGCGCACAAAGCACTTACAAAACGCTTGCACTTAGCTCTACAAGACTTAACACATTTGTGTGCAAAGCCAACTAGTCATGCACCAAGCCAATGACCTCTACAATCATATAAATTGAGCTTCTCTTACACTTTCTTGCAAAAATCCACAGGCCTCCTCTTACATTGCCTAGCTACTTATTTATACATTACAAAATGGGCGTAAACATGGGTAAACCCATGGGTCGACATCCCATACCCGTTACATAATCCCTAAAACCCAAAAATCCCACAAAAAGGACGAGATCCCACGATCTCCTCTTCGCCTGGGTGTTCCATCTTTGACCAGCCTATCGAAGTCCCAAAATTCGTCAAACACAACCAAGGTTTCCAAAAAAATTGATCAAGGGCCAACATGCCCCCAACACTCACCTATGACTCGTCCCGAGTCACTCTAATATGGGCAACACTACTTTGAAGGCATCGATCTTAGCTCAAGCTACCTCAACTTTCTACTTCTCCGAAGCCTCCTACTTGGTAAAATTCTAAATTACTTGCTCGGTGACAGACCCTTTTGTTACACATAAAAAATACTCACTTTGATAGTGTCGCAAGTGTCGTCATTACAAAGGTCGCAAGTGTCACATTTTTCTCATAAGGTCACAAGTGTTGCATTTTGCTCACAAGTGTCAAAGAGAGCATGCTGCCATGATGCCTATGTCATTCCTATAAGGACATGAGGAGGACACTTGAAACATCTCAAACATTTTATTTGGAAGAGGAGAAATGAGTTAGTAGGCTTGCAAAACTTTTTCCATCTGAAAGCACCTCAAAAACTGAATTTTTGGAGGGGAACGCTCCCCTATACCTCTTATGGGAGTGTTGGCGCTCCCCCTTACACTATCTGGGAGTGTTATAAAGCTCTTTGTCCCTTTTGCAGGAGTTCTCCAACTCTCAGAAGCGTTGGCGCTCCCCTAAATCCTACTAGGGAGCGTTATAGTGCTCTGAGTTCCGTTTTGAGGGAGCACTACCTATTTTAGGCAACAATTGAGTTGTTGAGATGAATGGGGGAAGGATCTTTTCATTATTAGAAGGCAGTTGAGATTGAATCTCTAGTCCAACCATGATCTTAGGGCAGATCCTCAACTGAAGGAGAAAAATCCTCACCTTCCCCAAGGATATCTCAAGTTGTTGAACCTCTCCAAGGCTATATAAGCAAGCTTTCTAATGGTGAAAGGGGACTGGAAAGAGAGAATCACACCAAACTTATGATCTCAAAAGTGGTGTTGGAACAGAGATGATTTGGAGGAAATAGACCTATGATCTCATAGGGAACAATCAGTGAAGCCATCATCATTCTGATCGTGGATCTTTTGAGCAAGGGGTAGACAAGGAGGACTTGGCGAAGCTGCTGCAATCCATCTACGGCTATAAGCAATGTTTTGTCCTCATTAATATAATTTTCTTGGCGTTTCTTTATAATTCATGTTCAATCTCACATGAATTTGTCTCTTTAGTAGATAGACCTATTTTGGACTAATCTTGATAAAGTAGGAAGTGGTCGTACTTTGTTTGTCTACAGGGTTGATCGAAGAGCGAAAGATTGGAGCTCAACTCGAAGCGTGCAGGGACAAACACTGGTAAAAGGTACTTCTTTTTTCCTTCCTCCTCATACACTAGTCCACCTAGATCTAAAAGGAAGTCAGTGACCATGTTAATCACTTTCTATCTTAGAGTTAAGAGTCTAGCTCTTTGAGGAGATCTACCTGTCTGCAAGGAGATTTTCCTTCAACAGAAACTGGCGACTCCACTAGGGAAAATCGAATCAAAACTTTTGGTTTTGATTTTTCCTCATAGACCTTGTCTTTCCCTTTGGTTGTTTTCCAACCTTGTTCACCCCTTCATATCTGATTGCATTTTCTGATTGACTCTTTACCCCATCACACTCATCTTACCTATCAAAATTTGATCAAAAGTTTGGGTTTTTGGATATTTTTATGAGTTTTTTGAGCCTGGCACCCCCCTGCCCATGTTAGCAGAGCACCAACACTCCCTAAAGGTGTTGGATAGATATTTATAACACTCTGGTGCCCTTTATACCAGAGCGCCAACCCTTTTTTTCCCAAAATCTCTTCAAAAATTGTATTTTTTGGAGGTCCAAACCCTGTTTTTCACTTGTTGAGCTGCTTTGTGATTCAATGATTCTTCCTTTGACCTTTGACATGCTTCCTCCTGAGAAGTAAACACCTTTTTGTTCAAATTTTATGCCCTTCTTCATTATTTTTTAGTTTTTGTTGTTGAGAGCTTGAAATCGATCCCCTACTTTCTTCTCTCCTATCCGACTGAGCGAGAACTCTAGTGAAGAACATTAGAAATCTATGACTCTTCTCATTTGGTTCTTTGAGGTCATTTGATCCAATTTATTTCTCCTTCCTTTTTCATTTTTTATTTTCTTTCTCTTGTTTGACTACAAAAGGGTGTGTTGTTTGTGCGAAATCTGTGTTTTCTTGTCCGAATCTCCTTGATATGAAAGGGTAGTTTAGCAGGACAAGTTTTTCATTGAATTGATCATCATTCGCATGAAAACGACAAAAGTACATCTTAATGATTAGTTTGCATATTAGTTTGCATTTATGAAATGTTGTAGCATCATATTGGATTTGATTGAGAACAAAATTGATTGAGGGCATTCCTTATCAAGTGTTTGATAGTGAAAATGACTCTTCCTCTTTCCCTTAAATAGGTATTCATTGAAAAGAAACGATATCTTATCATATTTCATGCATATTTTTGGGAATTGAGTCATCAGTCCATCAGTTTCACTTTCATACACCCTCTGAGTAAACAACGGCCATTAAAATCAACGCTTAACTAAAATTTATCAGAATTTTTACATCTTTGTTAGCAAACCTACATTAGTTTAAGGTGTAGGGCTTTGGAATAGGTTGAAAGGATAACTTTCCAAAGATATCAAACAAACTTAATATCTTGAAGTAGGGAGAATCAAAT
>JASDQU010505304.1:0-15999 GCA_032191745.1 Picea mariana | reverse complement strand
TGAAAGAAGCAAGCCAAGCAGTCTCTTGAGAACATTACCAAGTAATTCTTAGAGTCACCCTTGAACACGGTACTGTGTCTTTTGCATGCATTATAATTCACTGAACCTCTGCACTGAGCCAATCTTTTGAGTTTATTTTACTCCTTTGGGTCACCTGATGTAAGTCACAACATCCACTGCATCATCAAGTTTTGGTCCATGTCATGTTTTTGCTCTCGTGCCTCAGTGTTCAAGGGAAGTATCTGCCTCTAGAGTCAGCCATCACAAATATCTTGTCTCAATACCCGTGTCAGTCCATGTTCATTTGATCCACCAATTATATCTCTGTGTCTATTTCATGTCGTTGATGGGGGATACATCAAGGCCCTCCTTCGACGCGTCTATTCCTGTCAACTTCAACACATTATCTAGGGACTAGACTTAGAAACCAGTTAGTACTTTTGGATCTGCATGCCTCAATGACAGGCCTCCTCACATTCGACAGTAGGTTTACATCATTGACCTCTAATAGGATGATTCCACGGATGCTTGACTCCAGCTCATCCATTCACATTCGTTGGAATGTACTAGGGTACCTTGGGAATCATTGACATTAATGGTAATCTCCCTCGCGCTTGTTAACGGCTTACATCATTGACCGGTAATCAAGTGGTTTCTACCATGTTCGACATCAGGACATCTATTCACATGGTTAGATTCATACTACATCGGGATCGGTAAGAAGACCCTGGGTTGAGTGATCACTTTGATATGTACTTTTCCTAGGTTGTGATGGAGTTTCTTTTGAACAATGACACATATACTGTTACATAGATCCACTTTGTATTGGTAGTGGCTATGTCTTGTCATCTCGTAGATCCACCGTGTATTCTTCATGGCTACGATCAATTCAGGTCATGTATAGATCCACACCGTATCCTCGGTGGCTATACCCTTTTTGTAAATACAATTATGGATCCGCAGTGTATTTTATGGTGGCCATATCTTGCAACTCTTGATCACCCAAGCATAGGTATGCCTGCCTTGGGTTTTGAAACATGTCATAATATTTGTTGGATGTTTGTGTGCAGCTTTTGTTAGGTTCTCTATGTCTATACCCTTGCTTGAAAGTCTACAAAGCATTTCAATTATGAATTCCTGTCTTCTAACTTCATACTTTGGGGGGAAATCTATTACACATAAAAAATACTCACTTTGATAGTGTCGCAAGTGTCGTCATTACAAAGGTCGCAAGTGTCGCATTTTGCTCATAAGGTCGCAAGTGTCGCATTTTTCTCACAAGTGTCAAAGAGAGCATGTTTCCATGATGCATATGTCATGCCTATAATGACATGAGGAGGACACTTGAAACATCTCAAACATTTGATTTGGAAGAGGAGAAATGAGTTAGCAGGCTTGCAAACCTTTTGCCATCTAAAAGCACCTCAAAAACTGAGTTTTTGGAGGGAAGCGATCCCCTATACCTCTTCTGGGAGTGCTAGTGCTCCCCCTTACACTGTCTGGGAGAATTATAAATCTCTTTGGCCCTTCTGCAGGAGCGCTCCTACCCTCAAGAGCGTTGATGCTCCCCTAAAGCCTAATAGGGAGCGCTATAGCGCTCTGATTGCCCTTTTGAGGGAGCGCTACCTATTTTAGGCAATAGTTGAGTTGTTGAGATGAATGGGGGAAGGATATTTTCATTCTTAGAAGACAGTTGAGCTCGAATCCCTAGTCCAGCCATGATCTTAGGGCAGATCCTCAACTGAAGGAGGAAAATCCTCACCTTCCCCAAGGATATCTCAAGTTGTTGAACCTCTCCAAGGCTATATAAGAAAGCTTTCTAATGGTGAAAGGGGATTGGAAAGAGAGAATCACACCAAAGTTATGATCTCAAAAGTGGTGCCGGAACAGAGATGATTTGGAGGAAATACACCTATGATCTCATAGGGAACAATCATTGAATCCATCATCATTAAGATCATGGATCTTTTGAGCAAGGGGTAGACAAGGAGGACTTGGCGAAGCTGCTGCAGTCCATCTACGACTGTAAGCAATGTTTTGTCCTCATTAATATAATTTGCTTGGCCTGTTTCTTTCCAATTCATGTTCAATCTCACATGAATTTGCCTCTTTAGTAGATAGACCTATTTCGGACTAATCTTGATAGAGTAGGAAGTGGTCATACTTTGTTTGTCTACAGGGTTGATCGAAGAGCGAAAGAATGAAGCTCAATCCGAAGCATGTAGGGAAAAACACCGGTAAAAGGTACTTCTTTTCTCCTTCCTCCTCATACACTAGTCCACCTAGATCTAAAAGGAAGTCAGTGACCATGTTAAACACTTTTTTTCTTAGAGTTAAGAGCCTATCTCTTTGAGGAGATCTACCTATCTGTAGGGAGATTTTCCTTCAACAAAAAGAAAAATCCCACAAAAAGGACGACATCCCACGATCTCCGCTTCGCCTAGGCATTCCATATTCGACCAGCCTATAGAAGTCCCAAAATTGTTCAAACATGACCAAGGTTTCCAAAAAAATTGGTCGAGGGCCAACATGCCCCCAACACTCACCTGTGACTCATCCCGAGTCACTCTAATCTAGGCAACACTACTTTGAAGGCCTCGATATTAGCTCAAGCTACCTCAACTTTATACTTCTCTGGAGCCTCCTGCTTGGAAAACTTCTAAATTACTTTCTCAGTGATAGACCCTTATAGGCATTGTTCTAGTGTTGTGACCACCTGTTCCAATTGTCAGCCTTGTCCCTCGATATCTTCAAAAAGTGTGCAGGCTTCATCCTATACCAGTTGGAGTCTCTTTGTCATCTCCATAATTCTGCTCTAGATGGTAGTGACATGCTACTGAACTGTGCACTGCTCCTACGACCTTTTCATCTTCTCCACTACAATAAGTAGCTTCATCTACGCTTGTACAGTCGACGCCTATTGCTTCGCTTCCTAGAGTTGTGCCTCCTATGTCCTTAGTTTTGGGTCTTCTGCAAGGAACTTGTAGGTTTGCATACTTCAAGCACTTAGTTTCTTACATTCTAAGGCCAATGCCCTGATTATTTCTACTTCTCTCCTGGCAGTTTCCTCCCTTTGGTCGCGCACTTCTTGCGGAGTGCTCAACATTGCTTGAAGTTATAACTCTTCTACTTGTGCTTGAAGTTGTTGAATAGCCTCAGTGAGCTTCCCCACTTGGAACTTAGTTGTCTCGTCTTCCATCTGTGTTAAGACTGACATAGAGCAAAGTTCTCTAGTCACTGATTCTCTAACCCCCATATTCTTTGCAAGCAGCTAGTCTTTTTCTTTCAAGATTTTCTCTCCGTCCTCCTCTAACTTCTCTCTAATGTCTATTTCTCTTGTTGCACAACCTGAAGTTTCTCTAAGGCCTCCTCCTTTTCTTGCTTCAAGGCCTTTGTGTCATGTTCTTTTTCTTCTTGGACTCGATGAAGTTGAGCTTCACTTTCATATGCTAATCTAAGTAATTGGGCGAGCTCATCCCCCAATTCTACACTCTATGCTGAAGATGGCACAGTAGACACTACACGAATTGAANCCCCTTCAGCTCCACCTCTATTTTTTCATACATTGACTCCTTCTTTGCTTCATGTCACTGCAAGATATCCTCTGAATCATCTTATATAGTTGTGATGATGAGATCAACATCATCCGTTGTGAAAACATTCTGCGGCTGAGGCTTATTGGATCAGGACTTCTTTCATGGTGAAGGTTTCTTCGGGGAAACCTTCCTTTTCCTTGATGTCTCATCCTCTGTAAGGGGATCCTTTGGTGGTGTCACTTCTCCCTTTTCTTTCTTTTCTTGTTCCCCTTCCTCTTCTTGGCTTACTTCATCACCTCCTCCTCCTCTAGGTGAGTCAGGTGCAATTTCCTCTGACGTGTTGTCTATGTTTTGTATTTCCTCCTTCTTCTTCTTTTTCTTGTTGCTACCCAATCCATCATACTCTGTTTTGGTGACCAAAGGACTTTCGATGATGTCAGGGTCGAAGAGTTCTACATCTTCAACCGGTACAAGGAATTCGGTTGTTCATTCCTTGGTTATCTCCTCCATTTCTTCATCGGTCAATTTATAGTATGACTTCAGCTCCTCCTTGATTTTGTCCTTGTGCGTAGCGATGTAGATGAAGTGTCGGTCTGTGTGGAACTTTTCTAGTGAAATATATGTATGCAAGGTGTTAGGGTTCATTTAGAGGAATGATTCAATAGCGCACTTGATCTGTAGGTAGTAAGAATGGAACACCACATTTGATTGCCATTATTTTTCCATGTTTCTCGTATACCACAAGGTGGTGAACCTTGCAGCCAATGGCTCTGATGATTTGACTTTCAGGAATGTCGCTCCCTCTGACATCTCCCAAGAGAAAAATGCAATGAGGATCAACAACCAACTAAAGTGGAATTCATAACCTTGGTCCTGAACTTCATGAAATTCCTTCTCCATCTTGTTGATGAGGTAGCTTGCCCAATTCATCTACATCCCTTTGACAAACTTCCTTGCAAGGCCCACAACAAACCCCGTGACTTGTGTCGGCCAGTTCTTTCTGACGATCTTGCCAACGATCAACTAGAAACATAGGCACATTGTGCCATCCTATATGGAGGCTACCTTGTATCCTTGTTTCCTCATCTCCACATTACCATATGTCTCCTTGATCCGCTTCACCAGGGAGCGATCTACAGCCTTCCCTGGGTAGAACTGGTGAGGGTTTGGTCCTTGCATGCTCAATCCAGTGATGATATGGATGATCGTTGAATCCACGGTTACACACCTATCAAGCCAAAGGTACCCTCCATGGTAGCATGACAAGAGGATTTTAATGCACGCGTTAACCTCTTGATGTCTGCCGAAGTGGGGGATCTTCATCATGTTTAATATTTTCGATTGTGTGATCTCTTTAATCCATGTTTGGGGAACTATCTTGGGATTCTTCCCAGCCATGTTGGTTAGGTATCGATGTAATGTGAGCATTGCATAATTCTTTCGGTCTCCAAGATTGAAATCACTGATCTTGAGATCTGGGATCAATCCCAATTGCAGTGCAACTGCACGTATCCCCTTCGGGAGTTATGCAGTGATAAGCGTGTACTCAAATTCACGCGGGACATTTTCACAACTAACTGCACTAGCCAAAGGTGGTATGTAGTCAGGCAAGACCAACGGGGTCTACTTTGTGTTCTCCAGATCATCACGGTGCTTTCTTCTTTTCTTAGTCGCGGTATGGATAGACTGACGTGTAGTCGAGGGGTATGCTTGCAATCTTCCCATCGATGATGTATGTACTCCTACAGAAATGAATTTCTCATCCATAAGGTCAATCAAGATCTCCTCTATAGATTTCTCTACTGTGTTGAAGTCGCCTGACATGCACACTCGTAATCAAATAACTTGGGTAGGTGAATAGACTCTCAAGGTAATCAAATTGGTGGCGAGGTCTCAAAATCACAGTGTGATAGCAATTAGTTCTTTGTTAGCTCGGATAATCACAGTTTTCAAAACATGGCCCTGGTGAAGCGTCCAATGGGATAAATAAGCAATGGTGTAACGGATTCCTACAACGGGAAGGAATTCCTTAATCAATATAATTCCATCCATTGTGGTGCGGTCCCAATGGTCCAATGGTGATATTTTCGTCAATAACTATGTTTCTAACCATTCTGGAGCATCATTCTAATGGTCGGGATGCCTCCAACAATCATATAGATTCGTCGCGGTGAAGTTCCATTCTTCTTTGTTATACTATTACAATGAGGTTCAAGTTCTACAAGCCAGCCTTCTACGAAGTCTCCTCTGGAACTTTCTGCAGTATGTCTAACTTTGCTTTCTTCTTACTGAGATTTCTTGCCTTCTTTCCTATGATCTGAGTCTCTGGATTCCTCTTTCCATTTGTATTCTTATCTTCTCCTAGTAAAGTGACTTCGCACTATTGAGGATATTTCAAAGGATTTGAGTGTAATACCCTCTTCTCTTACTATTTCCAGGGTGGATGTTCTTCTCTTCTACATGGACAGGTTCTAGAAGCCTTATCGTTTTCTTTCAACTTCGAAAACTAACTCTCTTGCCTTCAGTTTCTTCGACTTGTCCTCTTTTTCATGTATTAGTCACTCTATATTTCTACCTATGAAATCCCTTAATTCTCTATTTTTTTGTTTTGTAGCTTCTTCCTCTACTTTCCTTCTGATTTGATCTTTCTCAAACAAGGGCTTCCCTAACAAGAGTGCAAAAGGGGCATTGTTCTCAACAAATTTAATGACCTCAAATTATTCTTCAGTCGATGTTCCATCTACAATCATAGGTACATTATTAACTCTTCCACATAGGGTTATCATCTTTCCTTTAAACAACCCTATCCCTCCCAATGAAGGAACCATAGTAGGATTTCCCAAAATTTTCCAAGTCCTTTCTGGCATGTTATTCACTTGTGTTTCCTCATCCACAACACAGTCTATGTTGAAGTCTCCTATTCTTATTTCTATGTACTGCTTCTCTTTTAATATCTCTAGTAAACTGATGTCTCTGTGATCATTCAATGTTTCTTTCATCTATAATAACATAGTCTCTGATTCTTTCTGGTTCTCTAACTTATCCTTAGTTTCTTGACCTTATTCATAGTTTTCTTGCCTCGTGTTCATCTTTTCAACATTCTAGGGAAATCCAAAACCTCATGACCAACAACTTTACAACAAAGACAAATAGGACCTGTATTAGGGCATTCCTTAGCAAGATCTCTCGGTCTTCTGTAATTATAACACAATGTCAATCCTCTATTTCTTTTAAACGATCCCCAACCTTTCATGTACTGTGCATTGGGATCGCAGTGATGGACTTGCAATCTACAAAAATTCTTTCTAGGTTCCTGCATCCACTTATTAGTCCAAAAATTCTTTCTATGCATAGGAATAACATATCTTTTACTATTTCTATCAAATCTATTCAGATCAAATCTTCTTTCTTCTAGTTGTTCCCTAGTTTTTAGACTAGGACAAAATCTATCAAACATACCTAGGTTCATACTTTCAAAGAAAAATTTTCCACTTATCTTACCTTTATCAAAGCACAAAGCTTTAAGATCTTACCTCTTTTCTTTAGATTCGGTTCCTTTCTTAGCACAAAGCTTCACAAGTCAAGTAGAATATTGTGCACTACAACAACAAATATACACACAGAGATTTCTCTTTTCTCCAGTTCCCAGCGATCACAGTTTCAAGTCCCTACAATGGAACCATTTGTTGGCACAGGGGCAGACCCAGGGTTCAACACTTCAACATCGCACCAAAAAAACCCTAACTACCGACCCTTTCGGCAACACCTGCGAAGTAGATGAAGTCTCACCTAAGGTAGAGGCAAGGGAGGTTGTAGGAGTCAAGTGTCTACAACCTAGCTGGGACACAGATCTGTGATTACAACACTTAACAGAGCACTTAGCCAATAGTATGCATTAAATTATGATCCTTATTTACATCGTAGATTAAACCTAATTACATATCATCGCAGCAGTAATCAAGATTAATCTCATCTAATCATTTAGAACATAGCATCAGAGTAGATCTATCATTTTTTCATAGATAAAGCACTAAGCATCCATGGATCTACCTATTATACATCAAGAATAGTGCACTAAGAAAATAGATACATAAATAACATGAACAACATAGCACAATGCACCTTGACACGGGATATACGTGGTTCACCCCAGTGTGGGGCTATGTCCCCCAACTCTTCTTCTTCGTTATTAGTCTCCTTCAATATTCTTACAAGAATAGAGCCACATACATGACTCCACCAAGGGACAAGAGCTCTGCGCACACTTCGCCAAATCCTCCTTCCCCGAATCAGATCATAGCATAAAGCCTTAAACAATCTGTGCATAAAGAACTTACAAAATGCTTGCACTTAGCTCTGCAAGCCTTAACACATTCATGCACAAAGACAACTAGTCATGCACTAAGACAATGACCTCTACAATCAAATAAATCGAGCTTCTATTACACTTTCTTGCACAAAGCCATAGGCCTCCTCTTACATTTCCTAGCTACTTATTTATACATTACAAAATGGGCCTAAACATGGGTAAACCCATGGGCCGACATCCCATACCCATTACATAAGCCCTAAAACCCAAACATCCCACAAAAAGGGTGAGATCCCGCGATCTCCACTTCGCCTGGGCACTCCATCTTCAACCATCCTATCGAAGTCCCAAAAATTATCAAACACGACCAAGATTTCCACAAAAGTTGGTCGAGGGACAATGCCCATCAATGTTAACTTTGACCTTCTCCAATATGGAAATAAGATATATTTTGTACTCAATGGCGAACCTGAGTAGAATTGGAAACCACACTAGCTTTTATTTTCCCATTAACTCCCATGATTTCTTTGGAAAAAAGTTCACATCAGACCTTAGGTTCAACATGATTCCTTCCATCTCATATTTTCCTAATTCAACTATCATTTTGAACTCTCTTCATGTGCACTTCCTCTTTCTTGCATGGCACATGTCCTTTTCTGGTAGTAGGGAAGAAATGGAAGCTTCATTCTCACCTTCATGTCGACCTTCCTCGATCCCTCTCTTCAAAATTTGTGTTAACTTGTTGGTAACAAGAGGATCACCCAATACTTTAAGACAACAACGTGGGAATTCTCTTACATGGTTCTCTGAGTTAGTTTATGGGTAAGAGTTTCCTTGTGATTCATCATACACCATGCATAGAAACCCTTCATGTACGGGTATCTCATTCGTGCATCACAACTCTTCATATGCAGGTATCTCTTTGAACGTATTTTGTGCACCATGCAAGAACTACTTTTGTTGAGTAGTGTTAAAATTAGGAGGTGCCAATGCTACTTTCCTCATTCTCACTTCTAAGTTTTGTCTTAAGCACTCTCCTTGGTTAAGTTTAGTTCCTTTATGGATACCTCCTTGAGTTACTACCCTTACATCTATTGATTCTTTTAACGTGTTTTATTCATGTAGCTCAATAGTCACCATGTTCAACTACCCCTTTTCTCTTCCTATTTTTCCACCAACTTTGGGTAGTATTTTATGACATGATCTACATTGTGTAAATATTCACATAGTACGTGGGGCTTGGTATAAAATTGCAGAAAGTGGCATATATCACCATAGTTGAAACAGATGGGTGTTCTACCGCATGCCCCACCCTATTATCTACCTCTTCCTCTTCCATATCCTCTTCTCTAGCCTCCCAAGAAGCCTCCACGGTTGAATCCTCCATAGCCTCCACCCTTATTTTCCTTTTGGACCTTGTAAGAATTTGTAGTATTCTCCTTCATCAACTACAATGACCAATAGTTGTTCACATAGTCTCCCTAGAAGCCTCCTTAGTATTCTCCTCTTCTCTAGCCTACCTAGAAGCCTCCATGGTTGAATCCTCCATAGTCTCCACCCTTATTGTCCTTTTGGACCTTCTAAGAATTTGCAGTATTCTCCTTCATCAACTACAATGACCAACAATTGTTCACATTGTGACCCATGGATTTGCAGAAATCATGGAATAGTTTTGTGTAGTCTTATGATACTTTTGTAGAGTTGGCCTATAGGGAGGTACATGGCCCCATTTTCTACAAATCTTGCACCATTCTATTTGGGGCCTAGTATAAAACGGTTTGGCATGCCCATCATCATGTAATTTCCCATCATTGGACACTTGTTCCAATGGTGACCTTATGCACAGCACATGGTACACCATACATTCTCACGCACCATCATTTCCAAGCGTTGGACACTTGTTCCATGGTGACCTTCTGCACAGCATATGGTACACCATATTTCCCTTTTCCATGTCTTGCAACTACATGGTGAGGTTCACAAGTTGAGATTGCACCTGCACCAAAAATTTTGACGTCACACCACCTCCTAATATAGACTCCAAGCTCATTGCAAATTATATGGCCTTCGACTAAGGCATCACCTTTTTTTGGGTGAGAGAGACCTACATGTGTGGGAGGTGTCCAACAATAAACAACTCTATATGTTGGACATCTTTAATTTGAAAATTTAATCTGTCCAACAGAACCTTGAATTGTTTGTCATAGTCCCACACAGTTTCTCCAACTAGTTGCTTGATCTCCTTACTCTCAGTTATATGCTATGACTCTCACTTAGGTTTCTACAATTATCTAAGGAGATATCTCTTTATCTCTGTAAGGGACCTTTCTTGTCCCGCTAGCACAATATATTTATACTTCATGTACCATGTCAGAAGTTTGTTTCTAAATGTATTCTCTAAATACGCGATCTTACATGCCTCATCTATGACTCACTTCACAGACCAAATTGCTTCACAAATGAACCAATGTTTTTTGTGTCATCTCTTCCCATCCCATGAAACAAAGGAAGTGTGAGGGTCGAATCCTGATTATCCATATTTGAACTGGAACTTGGTATTGCCAACTAGTTGCTACTAGTTACTACTAGTACTGACAACCTTTCTTGTGAAGTTTCGCTTACTTTAGTTTCTACTCCACTTGTATCTTCTACTTCTCTAGATTCTAAACTTTTATATTCTATTGTTTCTTCTTAGTTAAAAATGCAGAAGGGGGGTGGTTCAAAGAGGGGGTTCCTCCATACAATTTCATCTTCTTCTGTGATAAATGCAAAAGATTTTCCTATCTTGAGTTATGAAAGCCTCCTTCCAACATCCAATATATCTTCACTTTCTTGGAATGTTCCTGCATCACTATCTTATGTGCCAATGTATCTACTACTATGCTCCTCATATTCCTCTAATTCAACTACATTTCTTATTATCCAAGGGAATATGACCTCGTTCTCTACCAATCTACTACTAATTCCTCAAGTATCCTCTCTCAATACCTCATCCTCGATGTCATGTTTATGTAATATACTTAACCTGACACAGATAACACAACAAGAAGATATACCACCAACATAATAGTAACATTCAATAGAGAGAAAAAATAATAATCAATAACACCAAGAAAGATTTGTTCACTTTCCTCTTTAAGAGGAAAACCTCCAAAAAGAGTAGATATATCTTACAATAATACTCAAGAAAAAATTTCTCATACCTCCTACTCTTATTTATACTACTTCTATCTTCTAAATAACATTCTAGAGGAATACCTTTCTAGAAGCGAAAGCTGCTATTAGGTCTTCTTACATTGACTTGTTCATATTTATTTAATAGGCCTTATTAACGAATGTCAACCTTTATTGCATGGAAAATATATCATGCTAACTAATAAAAAACTAAGAGGGGTTAGGTTTCGGATCCTAACATGCCCTCCCCCTTCAAAATCATCCTTGTCCTCAAGGTTAAAGATGCAGAAACTATCGCAGAATGGTAGTTGGTTCCGAAGTCGCGTCTTCTGGAGACATGTCCTTCCACTCGAACAACAATTATTTGATAGTTCAGCCACACAAGTCACGCTCGTGAAAGTTAAGGATGGATTTTGGTTGCATCCAAATCAAGCCTTCTTGAACATCTAATTAAGGTAGGATGGTTTGAAACCTGCAATTCTAACCCTCCACTTTCTTTAAACATGAAACATGGAACACCGGATGTATTTTGGAGGCAAGTGGAAGTGCTAGTTTGTAGGAAAATAGACCTATATGTTTTATATTCTGATAAGGGCCATAAATTCAAGTACCAACTTGTGGTTTCCATGGGATTTGAGCGATGATTTCTTGTAAGGTTGGAGTCTGAGAGACACTGGACCACCTTATTGGAAAACACATTCGGAATGTTGTTGATCAAGTTGTTTCTTCATATGCTTTTTGGCCATGTGGACATTATCCTTCAAAGCTGCAAGTGTAGTTTCTCTTCCTTGCAGTAAGTTATCAATAGTTTGGACCTTTGATGTGCCTGGAATATAGGCAGTGACTATAGGTGGTTGTTGGCCATACACCATTTCATATGGTATCAATTTGGTTGTTGTATGATAGGAAGTCTTGTACCACCATTATGCCAAGCGTAACCATTGCACCCATTGATGTTGTTTGTCCAAAGAAAAAAAATGCAAGTAGGTTTCCAAACATTTATTGACAACTTTCATTTGGACATCATTATGGGGCTGATATGTTGTGATCATGTTCAATTTTGTGCCATGTAATTTAAACAATTCTTGCCAAAATGTGTTGGTGAAAGTCAGGTCATGATTAGACACAATGGAGGTTGGCATGCCATGAAGTTTGACAATTTGATCAATGAAAATGTGTGCTACCATAGATGGCATAAAAGGGTGTGGTAAGGCACAAAAATGTGCATAATTGGAGAGGTGATCTACCATAACCATCATGACGAACTTGTTACCCGCTTTTGGAAGGCCCACTATAAATTCCATGGAGATGTCAATCCAAATAGAAGCTAGAATGGGTAACGACTATAGATATCATGATGTCTTGAAAAAGGTAATAATTTCCTTCTTCATGCCTTCCAAGAAAAAGGAACGATGATCACAAGCATATGTATTTTTGAATCCTGAGTGACCAGCGAGAGTAGATGAGTGCAACTCATTTAATATCCTGGGCTTCAGTGTTGAATTTGGAGACAAAACCAAGTGATCGTTATACAAGAGGATATTGTCTTTCCAAGTGTAGTCGGGGGGAGAGTTAGGGTCCTCCTGAAGTCATTGAATTACCTATGATATAGTTGGGTGGGTTAGCCACTATTGTCAAATTTCCTCAATCCAATTAAGAAATGGTAATGATAAGGCAAATATCTTGAATGGTGTACTTTGAGACAATGAGTAAACTTTCAAGATAGAACTCATTAGATAATCCCTTTTTTTAATTCTTTGATGCAAAAGGACACTAATTGCAAGAATGTGCCTATTCTTGCAAACAACAAAAAACCCATTGTTTTGTTGGTTTTAACATTCAAAAAATTCAAAAACTTTAAATCAAGTTGTGTTAGCACCTCATAGGCATGTGAATGTCCCTAAGAACTAGAGTTCATGCAGGTTACCATCTATTTGACCATCATTATAGAATTCCTGCTAAAATCATGCAAGTTTGTGCCTTCAATTGTTATCATCATGAGATATTGGGTAATAGTATTTGCATGTGGTAAAGGAAATCAAATTAACACGTACATTTGGCCATCATTTCCAGCAAAAGTTGTTAGAATGAATTGGTTTCTCCCCGAGAGCACTATAAACTGAACAGAATAGATCCATAGGGGCTCAAGTTGTTAGAAGTTAGTCTAGAAATTAGAGACGTTTTCATCAAAGTAGAGTGGTTTGATTTTATCTACGCTTTTAATGGGAACCACACTGAAGTGTCCCTTCTCTTTGCAAAAAATTTTGATGGGTTTCAGACTTAGCTTGGGGACACCAAAATTCATATCACAAAGCATTTTATTGGAGCGGCATGCACTCTCCCATTTAGTGGGGAGAGATGGTTCAAAAAGGGAAAATTTCCAATAGATCTCTGCAACAAATTTTGAGTGGAAGAACACCAAAACCCTCATTGGAGTCAAGTTATTTCGATTATGTGGATTAAATATGAGTGGCAAGGAATCCTCACCACAATCCAAATATTTATTATAGGTGAAGTTTGTTTCCGAATTGTGCAATGTTACCACCTCTGTTTCCTTATGCACTTAAGTGGTGACAAAGAATTAAAGCTCCCTTTTTATTTTCTTAAAATTTTGACCAAGATATCTAGAAGGGTCCAGGGCCACCCTAAATCTGCTCACAGAATTTTATATCACCAGGTTTTTATAAAAATATCGGTTCTCTTTTCTTTGGATGAAATAAAGATGCCCTAGAAATATTTTTTACAGTCTGTAGCGTTACAGGAAGTTGATCGACAGTCTAAATAGAAAAGGGACGAGGATAACCCAGAAATGAGGGTTTCCCCTAAACCTGGGTGCTCCTCAAAGGTTAACCAAAAAAATAGAAATAAGCAAGTTGCACCTAAGAAGGGGGTACCTGATATAAAAGGGCCAAATCGATTACTCCAACAAAGGAAGAAACCCCTCGAAGGAAGTTAAGATCTTATACAACAAAGAAAAGCGAGAAGGAGGGAAACAAGTTTTGTATCAGACAACAAGAGGAGAAAGTCACCCCACCAGGTCCATTTCCACCTAAGCATTTTGAATATGAGCTTGTGACCACCACCATGCAGCAAGATAAAACTCCTGGGACAAAAACAAGGAGGCAAAAGAAAACTAAGAAACACAGTCTTGAGATTGTTGCTACAGAGTTTGTGCATGTAGAAACTTTGATTAAGGAATCCCCTAAATCCAAACAGAGTAGAAAAAGGAAAGGTAGTTGTTACAGATTATTTTAGTCATCCCTATGATCATTAATGATGTAAACCTATCTATTGCTTTCAGAGGGGTCAATGGCCTGAGTTCCTAAAGAGAGAAGGGAGAAGAACTTTTCCTGATAAAAGAAGTTGCATTTTCCTATGTAAAAACCTTATAAAAAAGGAAGTTTGCAGGTTGCTATATAGGCAGGGTGTGAGAATGACCCATTCTCGTAGGTTCCACTATAGCTAGGGTGCGATGTGTTCGCAGGTTGCTCTATAGCTAGGGTGCGATAATGCCTGCACATGGGAAAAATGAGCGTTTTCTCGAATCTTCTAGAAGGAGAAACTTCTATGGTGAAGTGTCACCCAAGTGGTTGATCCATTTACACCTGTCGACCCCATTCTCCCCTTGGATAATGAAACCCAAGTGGTCGATTTGATCTCATCATCGGTCGATCCTACTCTCCCGCTAGAGAGTAAACCTAATATTGCCCATGTTTTTCTTGTTGATACAAACTCTGTCGTGCCGAGGGGTATTCATCCTTCTCCCGTGGAACCCCCTCCAAGTCATGAGGCCATCCGTTTTGATTGGGATGTGCTAACTGGACCTCGTCTTCCCTCTTACATGCCTTTCTAGATTACAGTACAGGTTTGTGGTCTTGACGTTCCCCAAACATTGATAGATGAAGGTTCGTCTGTTAGTATTTTGTCCTCTATTGCTTGGCAAGCTTTGGGTTGTCCTCCACTTGTGCCGGTTACGCATAATCTGTTAGCTTTTAACAGAAGAACTAGTCAACCTTTAGGGACCCTTCCTTAGTTTCCTGTAACTTTGGGAGGGAAAAATGTCTTCATTGATGTCATGGTATTCCAAGACGCCTTGGATTTTTCTTTACTCCTTGGGCGAGATTATGTCTATGCCATGAAAGCTATTGTCTCTACTCTTTTCCGTGTGATATCTTTCCCTCACGATGGACGAGTTGTGACTGTTGATCAACTTTCATTCATTGACACCGCCTAGATTGCCTCCCTGAATGGTTCTTGTATGCAGACAATATTTCCCCCGCCACAGGTCAATTATGTGGCGTTGTCACCCATGGCTTCGGCTTCTGATGACTTAGATCCAGTAGTTGACATGGTGATCTCTTCGATAGCGTTGTTAGAGCCTGATCTCTTTACTCCTGTCGTGACCCTCGACATGGTGTCCTTCCAGAGTGTGTTTCTTCCTTCCAGTGAAGACCTCTTGGAAGCCATGACCGAGTTTTTCCCCTTGACATGGTGTCATTCCATAGCATTGTCCTCTTGGAATCCATGATCAAGAACAGAGGTTCCGAGGATAGTTTTTGCGTCTCTGAGGCAACCTCGTTAAAAAATGAAACAGAGGTCTTTGAGCATAGTTTTCTAATTTCAAGCTCATTAAAAAATGAAACCACTTGAGGATAGTTTTTGCGTCTCTGTGGCAACCTCTTTTAAAAATGAAACGGAGGTTATGAGCATAGTTCTTGTTTCTATGTCAAGCTCGTTAAAAAATGAAATAGTTTTCCCACTCTCTATTTGAGTCAAGTCCTTCGTCTAGTATTTGAAGCTTCATTTCATTCTCCTTTGCAGTTGGATGAAACGAAGCTTGGGGGGCATTTTCCTCATCCTCTGGAATTCATGCTGAAGTAGAGCCACTAGCTTCTTAAGAAGGGGGCTAAGTACCAACCATGCGTTGGGAAGTTACAAGCATAGTTTTCTATGGTTCAAGCTTGTGTAAAAATGAAACCA
>JASDQU010505303.1:34857-54999 GCA_032191745.1 Picea mariana | reverse complement strand
AAGGCCATGGTTGTAATCTCTCTTTCACATTTAATATGATACAGTAATATGATTCTTTCCTATAAAGCTTGTTGTGTTTTATTGTATGATTCCTTGATCACATACATAGGTTTATATTGAGTTTATATTATTACTATCACTTTGGTTGGTTGTGTTCATTTGCAGGATCATCACTGTATGAGTGTTGGAACGTAGCTAAGATGGCGATAGAGAGAGGAAGTGGCGTTTAAACGGTATGTCACCCATCCCTCTTTAGTTAGTAAATTCAATATTTAAAATTGAAGGAAAGCGTCATGTTTTGGTGTGTTTTGTTCTAGATCTAGGTGGATCTAGGGAGATCAGTTAGTGTCCGCACCTACCGATTTATCCGATAACAATTTTAGATATGATTGGTCACATATTTGGATTCTTTGGAATGAATATCCAAATAAAATTGATGATCACAAATGGAATATGAAACATGCTGTGACAAATTTAGAAGAAATTGATGAGCCATCTTCCTCTAAGTTTTCAACTTTAGGAAACTATGCTCTAGATTCATACTTTGGAAATTTTATTGCAGATTTTTCGCTTATTCTTGAAAATCAACAATCTAAAATAACAATGCAATAAAACATTTTCAAGAATCTCAATTAAATATAATTGATGTAAATATTGTAGATAACACTAACTTAGTAGCAGTTACTAACATTTGGATCCTTTTCCTTGATGGCTCCAAGTTTCAACTAGGAGAAAGAACTAATTGTTTAATAGTTGAATCCTAAGGAAAATTTAGTTTCATATCCTATAGATTCGAGTTAAAATGCATAAATAATACTACCGAATATGAAGCAATTGTATAGAAGCTTAAAAAAACAATAAACTTGAATGTTAAGAATTTAAAAGTTTTTGGAAATTCTAAAATCACTGTGAGACAAATAAAAAATACAATTCATTGTAATTATCCTCATCTAAAAAAATACCAATGGGAAGTGTTGAGATTAATTGACAACTTTGAATTCTTTAATATCGTTTCCATTCCTTGGATTGAAAATATACTAGTAGACTCATTAGATAATCTAGTCTCTAGACTAGCTCCATTATAAGATTTTGAGGCAAGTATATTTTCTATTGAGTTGTTGATAGTGTTACTATATAGATTTGTTTTAAGGCAAGAAACACTTCAATCATTTAACTTATCAACCATGGTTTCTCTTTGTTCTTTTTAGACACATACATAGTTTGTGCAAAATATAAGTGCTTGTATTGAATGATGGGGGAATATTGGATCTAATTCTTAATCTTAAAATCAAAAGCAATCTTAATGAAAAGCACATATAATTGAACAACAAACTAGTTTCCTAAATCTGAAATTGAGGATTCTAATTTTGAGCCCAATATGGCTACCACATGGATTTGGAATACATAAACAACATGCATTCTTTTCCACCTCTATAATTGAGTCTTAATTGAGTCTTAATTTCCAATACTCATCTATCTAAAAAAAATAATAAACAAAAGAAATACAACTTATAATCATTAAAAATATTGGAATGGGCCCTTATCGAAGTGCCAACTGCCTCAAAGAGTCTTAGAACACTTTTTATCATGGATTGGATCTTCTTAATAAAATGATAAATGAGTTTTCAGAGTTCTATCTCAGTCTTAACAACAAGATGTCAATCCCCTTGGAGCCAAATCTCATGCAATATATAATTCATGCAATATATAATTCTGGGTCAAACCTAGTTTTATAAAACAAACACTAGACATTAATTAATGACAACTACAATATAAATTGCTCCTTTTCACTAGATTTCATAAGCTGGAAGTAAGCGTCCGATCCACCATCCATTCTGCGTTGTGGGGATGAAGTTTGGCTATGCATGACAAGAATAACACATCTCCATTCCCCTTGTGTGGCCATGATACTCAACCAACAAACGAGAATCAAGATTCCTCCCATGTGTGCTCTAACTAGTGCCCAAGATTCATGCTGATGGTTATCTATTGTTAGAACCACTCCAACCAATCTCTGAAATTTGGTTAGCATACTATTGACGCCCAAACTATCCTATTGGGTTATGGTTTCCCACATGTGCTCGAAATTCCCGTTCAAAATATTCTTCTCAACCATATATCAGTGTTGGATCTTATTTAATAGTCTATGAAAGGTTCCCTGCACTTCACACTAAATATTTAATGCACAAATTATAATGGAAAGTAGAAAATCAAAAATTCTTTTGACCACATTTATAGTAAAATAACCAAAAAACAATCTATAACACATATGAGCCAAGTCATAAATAAGATAGCAAATTAATGGCAAGTGGGTGTTCAAATGAGGCAAATATAATAAAGGAGAGTTAATCTAGGCTTAAATGATACCATATAAGAAGCCTGACAATTTCTTTATCAAACTTCACTCCTTGATAATATCACCAATTGGAGAGTTTTTGAAGGTGATGAAAAAATTATAGATTTTATTACTCATCAAAATACTTTCAAATATGTTGCAATTGATGATGAAGAGCATGCAAAATTACTAGAAATTTGTATGGAAGCAATATATAATTTAATGGATAACACAATTCCAAAAGGTGTGGTCACCTTGGAAAAACTATTTGACTTGAAATATAAGTTCAAGAAATCATCTAATATCAAAAGTCATAGTTCAATTTTAGGTCATGAGATGATTAATCTTGGAATTGTTGAAAATGAAAAATGTGAATCTTTGGGCACGCTGTATTGAAGAAGAAAAATACATGTCTAAAATTTTAATGAAAATATAAAGATGTATTAGCATGGACATACGATTATTTAAAATCTTATAAAACAAGGATTATTAAACATATCATTACAATGAAAAATGATGTAAATCCTTAAAAAAAACTAGGAAAGGTTCATCCTTTTTTGGAATCCTTCAAGTATAAAAAGAGTTGAAAACGCTACTTGATGCTAAAATTATTTTCCAAGTTTGACATCATTTTTCAATTGAGGACCCCAACCATCTTGTTATACGTGAAGAATAATCTCAAACTACCAGTGCCCAACTAGAGAGACCATCAACTAGCCATCCTAAATTACTAGAAGAATTAGTACAACTAGATAACATCAAAGAGGAGTCATATTAAGTGTACTTGTGTAAAATTTCGAGGACATAATTTTTGAAATATTGTATGATTCCAAACTCCCCCTTATTCAGGACAGAAGGATTTGAGGGTAGGAGAGATGTCAGAGGACCTAGTTAACTAGTCAACTAGGATAGTAAGTCAACCAATTGTAATAAGACAATTGACCATCAATATAAGTCAACTAGATAGTCGATTTGGTCAACCGTTGGAATAGGTCGACTAACTATGGTAGTTATGATAGTTGCAACTAACTTCCACTGATACAAATCTATAAATATGTGAACCAATGACTGTAATAGTGGTAATTGGTCGGATATAATAATAGACTACCTATCGTTGGTTCCACTTCTACTTTTTTCCTCTTTCTCCTTCTATTTATGCATTCATGCATATTATTAATTGCACTACTGGTAACTTATATTGTATAATCCTATCTATTGAAAAAATGGTCCATTAATCTAGAGAATTTTTTCATACCAAATAAGGAATAATATAATTGGGCCACTTCTTTGGGTTTAACCCCTATTGCTCATATTTGGGTGTTTTTCCCCATCAACATATTTGATTCTAGAAGGAGGTCCTAAAATTGTATGTTTAATTTGGTTCCCAAAATTGGGTCATCTACTAATAATCCACATATTGACAGATAAACTTCAAATCCTAAAATACCTAGTGAATAATCGAATTTCCAAGATTTGGAAAATATTAAACAAAATCTTGATTTAGAAACTCAAATTCCATACAAAATATTAAATGAGGAAGTGAATTAATTCAGATGAATAACTTAGGAATATGCCATATAGGTTGGTGTCTTTCCTATTGCACTACTTCTTACTCAAGGAAGAAGTACCACCCAAAGTGTTACTTAGACTAGAGATATAAATTTACTACAAACTATGGAGGATTTGGTAAAATTAAATTACAAGAATTTTTCCAACCTATAAATCTAATTTATCCAACCCCTAATCCTACTACATCCATTGAATATTGAGTCACTCTAAATGAGAATCAAAATCATGGGATTCAAACACTAGCTCTATATTTTTGGACATGGAAAATAATCAAAACTAGAATCAACCTTAATTAGCAAGATATTCCCTAGCATTACGTGGGAAGATGCATAGCTTACATAAGCACCCAAAACGTCTTTTTCCAAAATATGATCTTGACCTATTTGTACCTCCAAAAGATTATATAAATTTTTTTATATTAGCTATTAGACTAATGAAAGTGCAACATGAATATGCATGAATATGTAGTATGCCATTTATTCCCCTATGAGTTTGAAAACAAAGCCTCGAATTGGGATTTCAATTTACCAGTTGGATCAATAACTAATTAGGGTGATCTTCAAAAGGATTTCCTAGGAAACATTGGGGAGGAAACTATTACATGATATTTAATGATTGAACTCTTTTCATTGGTAATGAGTCCAAAAGAAAGAGTTAAGGAATTTGACTAAATATTTATGATAGGAATCCATAAGTTAAAAATAGATACAAAACCCACACAAGAACTTCATATAAAAGTTTATGCTTATGCCTTTCTAGCCTCTAGAATTTCCATGTTTCTCAAGAAAGAAATAATAAATTATATCAAAAATTTAAACAAGCTAAAAAGGTTGAATTTGAAATGATGGGGTGTAAATAAATTCATGCCACATTTTCCAAGAAAGAAAATGTACATCACATGAAAACTGTTATCTTTCCTAGGCCTAAGAAAAAACAAACCTCAAATAAAAAAGAAAAGGATTCTATGGAATTGGATGACCTTCAATGTATGATCAAACGTCTAAACAGTGGAATCATATATATCAAAAAGAATTTTGGAGAAGTCACTTCAACAAAATGTCTATATACACATTCATCATGAGATCTATACCACCCAAACCATTTGAATCCCCACCCAAAATATGAACATTAACAAGGAAGGAGTAACCATGGAAAATTCTTGTAACTATCACCAAGAAAACCATTCAATAAAAACATGTCCTCAATGGATTATTTCCATGAACTTGGTAACCTACCATTTTCTAGATGAATGTGTTCAAATAGAGGAATCCAATGATAATCTAGAAGGAGAAGTAAAAGAAGAAGTATAAGAAAAACCTAATGAAACAATTATGGTTGTTTGGGACATCTTTCTTTATTGAAATGTGGCCGAAGAGGAGGAAATAGAAGAATAATTACATGTGCAAAGTTATTACAACCTCTAAAGTAAAGGACATATCCAACAAAAGCTACCTCCTAGTCTTTATATTTCAAATAATAACAAAGTTGGAATGTGTCTTTGTTGACGGGTCTAAATTCGCCTGACCATAGTAAGGGGTTACCCCTGATAATAAGTCCCAATTAGACCTGCTATCGCACAAACTATAGGTTTGGAAAAGCCCGACCCAATCCATTGGATGGAGACAATGATGGGAGAGCTTACCCATTGTCACCTTAGATAAAGCCTCCCTCGCTTCCGTGAAGGAAGAATCCAACACAAGGGAAGTCTCGGGTAAACCTAGGGGGAAACAAAGTGGAAAGTGAGAGTATGGAAGTGAGTCCCCTATAGTTCAATATAATATTTGAGAAAATGATTTATAACAAGTCTCGAAGATGGTTAATGGTTGTCAAAGTGCTTGAGTACCTGTGGAAGATGTTTGTACCTTCCCAGCACATAAGAAGGAACACGTATACAAGATCAAAGTTGGACAATAAATTTAAGCTTGTTGTCCCTAATTGCAGCAATACAAAATAATGTATATCAACAAGGAAAAAGCCTAACTACTACAGATTTAACCACTCAAAGCATCAAATATTGGTTGAGAAATGAAGCACAAAACATGTAGATAAATTCTCAATACTTTAGCACAAACTTTAGTGGTATTAGAGGGATGTTATAAGAAGTTTTTAGATTATATTTGTAACATCCAAGTGTCTGTAGCAATAATTTCCTACAACATAATATTTCAACCCACAAAACAAGCAAGTAAACCACCCAAAAAGTGTGCTAAAGCTAGTAGGTTATAGAGTTAGTTTATTAGCAACTTTTGACGATTAAAAAGTGAGTTATGATTAAAGTAAAGAGAATATTTTTGCAGCCCTAATGGATGTATCTTAAATTTACTACATAAGCAACAAATACTTGGAGAAGTGAGATGCCCTAGTGGGATAAACAAGCCTGAAGCACAAGCAAAAGTTTCTAGCTTAGAAAATTACAATATCTTGTGTTTTCATGTATCCCAATGCAATGCTTTTGTTTCTCCAATGCAAGAAGATTAGTGCCTTTAATTATTGGGTTGTGGAGTATAAAAAATTAAAGATCTATATGAGCTAATTTCTTGGGGATTTAATGCTTTTTACTCCTAAAGGCAAGCTAAGATAGCTAAGGAAAAACCCTAGGAGGGTGTAAAACCTTTTACTCCTCCTAGAAATTCCTTATGCAACAAAGTATTTCAAGAAAAATATAATGGAATTAGTGGGGTTGTGTGAATTTATACTCCCAAAAAGTTTAAACAAATTAACCTTGAAACCAAGAAGAGAAGCAATAACAATAAATATTCCTCACCTGGTCCAAGCATTAACAAGATAAACCTTCTTTTAACCAAGAAAATACATCACAAAGCAAGAAATAGTCCTCCACTAGAGATAGCGCATCATCCATCCATCCAATAGAAAAAGTAAAACTATTACAAGAAAATGTGGAAAGTGGCACACACCCCCAACCCCTCCGGGGATGCGGTGACCTCACGGTCTAGTATCATTTTAGACACCCGAGTCGGATTGACTCTTTGGCTCCCTGCTGGAACCCGACAAAATCTACCACAGGTCCTTCCTTTATCCAAAGTGTGGGTCCTCTCAACCCTGCGGCTCTCTTCTTGGACCTTTGAAGAAATTTGGTGGTGACACTCGCTCTCCATGCCAGACCCTTCCTATTGCATGACCTTGAGCTGTGACTCGGGGGGCTCAATCACACAAAGCGCTTTGGGCTTCAGGCTTCGACTCTTTCCATGAAAGCCAACTCTTACATTCCTGAGCTCCAAATCAACAAACTCAAACATGTCAGGATCAATATCCTCATCCCTCATGTAGATCAACGACTGCGATCTATTCGGACTCCGGCCTTCCGGGAGTCGCCTTGATATTCTCCTCCGATATCTCCCAGAGTACTATTTCTTCGGATCAGTGGACGACTTCCACGCATCCCTTCTAGATCCAACAGTCTGGATTCAAACCACTCTTCACGACTTTGCAAATATATTTGTTTTCTCTTGGAAAACCTCCCGGAGCTCCAACTCCTGGATCTATCGATCATCTGCCACCTGTCTCCTCCCGATGATGGACGATTTCACGATCTTCGGGAATTTGGAAAGTCCTCGACCTTCTTGCACACTTAGCATAATTCCTCATTTCGAGACTTAGATTGTTCTCGAACTTCTTCTGCACTCCTTGCAGAGTCCTGCACAAATTCTTTTGTGACTTTTCTTGGCTTGAAAACCTTCAAGGTTCCCAGTTCCTCTTGACAAATTCTCCCTTAGCCTGTCGACAACTTCTCCCTTAGCCTACCTGGAAGTCTTAAGGCATCTCCTTTCCTTTGTCGATGCACTCTTGCAAATCCTTCCTTCCTCAGAGTGTTCAACGACCCTATAATTCCCTTAAGAATTCCAACACTTCAGAATGTGTTTCTCTTGTACGCTCTCGTGCTTGCTCTATGCCCTTCTGGCAGAGTGTTACAGAGTATTCAGTAACTCTGCATTGTGTTTCCCCCTACACAATCTTCCTTTCCAAGGTACCCAACCACCTTCAAATTTCCTCCCGAGTCTGTAAATTATCCTGGTGTGCCCTCCTGACAACTTCTCTTCTGACTCAATTGAGTTTAGAAACACACTCCTTGTGTCGGCTCACAAAGTCTCCACCCTCTATTGTGCACTCCTTGCACTTATCCTAGAGAACTGGAACTAATCCAACACACTCATAGATAGAATATTATATCTCTATCCATGCAGATGATTTATAACATGCATCTACAACTCAAATGCATACAAATGACATTCATAACAAAACATCCATTACCCAGAAATCGATAAACAGGAAAAACTGTTACTTTCTACTGATGGTGGAATGCCCATTACAATATATGAGTCCAGACTACAAATGAGTCTCGGCTCTCAATTATCCTATGCATGCCTCGTCATATTCTATACTGGCAACAATACAAGAGTTTTATACAAGAGGGGCTCGACAAGCTTCCCTCCAAGCTATGCTAGTGGTGTCTAATCACCATTCAAAATGCTTGTCTAATGGGAAGATTACAATGATGGAAATCTGATCTGAATCAGATGCAGATCTGTAACATCCCACTCTGGCGCACTGAGTGAACTTATTCTTTGAGGGAACTTGCTCGCAAGTGATCCGGATTATTATGCTATTAAAACTTTTGATTTTGATTAAGAGGCATTATGGGTTGATGACATGTTGTTTTACTACATTGACATAGACAGGTGCTATTGACTCGGTTTACTGAGTGTGCAGGATTTTGGACCTCGAGGATGCAGAGGCATCGATGGAACCCCTTGGACTTCGGATCAAGTCGGGGAGTGTACCATTGGGGTTTGATTGTTTTACTGTGATATTAGTGCATCTGATTAGATGATATGATATGGATATGTTCTGACATGATTTATTGATGATGTAGGCTGACGATAGCTTGCCGAACAGACTCACATGTGGAGTAAATGGGTCACGCACGACTACCAGAGATGTTGAGGGAGAGGTGTGGACAACAACCCTGCCACAGCCTACTAGCACTCCCGTCGTGGCTCGGACTGTAGGTTAACGTTTACCTAGTTCGAGAGGACCCACGATGTCGTGAGGGTAGACTATGACAGTCGCTCACGATGATTCTAAGGGGTGCACAATAAGGCAGGGGCCTTATTCCTTAGAGGCCCTTAGTCTCCCACAAGTTCACCTGGCGGAGTATTGACTCCAGGGGTTATTGATGTATACCAAGTCAGTCAAGAGGCGAGTGGCACCCTTAGAGCACATAGTGCATCCTGAAGGGCATGTTGCGCAAGAAAAATGGGAAGAGGCGAGTGGCACCCTTGGAGCACGTAGTGCATCCTGAAGGGCACGTCGTGCAAGGTAACAAATGAGGCAAGTGGGACCCTTGGAGCACCTAGTGCATACTGAAGGGCATGTCGCGTTGTTTTGATAAATGAATGAACCTAGACGGCCTTAGGATGAACAATGTGATAAAAATTAAAAAAAAAAAAACATTTTCCCTAATAAAATGTCGCCCATCACAAAAATTAAGGTCTAGGTCTAAATCATGCTAGTGGTAAAATTTTATCCTTTTTATTAATTTTTTTTTATATATATAATTAAATTGAAAACAAAATAAATAAAGAATATGATCTACATTAAATCTTGTAACATAGAGGGAGTAAGAAATTTAATTTATTAAAAAAAAAATGTGTTGGAATAAAACAAAAAAGGGGGGGGATTTAATTGTTTTATTATTTTTGATAATTTAAAATATACTAATTAAATGAGAAAAGGGAAAAAGGGTTAATTTCCACAATTGCCTTTTTGAGTTCTAATTAAAAAGGGGAAAGAGGGAAAATCTAAAATATTAGGAAACTAGGAAAAGAGGTGAACATAAAAAGGGAAAAAGGGAACATAAGGGACAAAGCAGAAAGTCAAACTTAGTAAAGTATCTACCATTTAAGAGCTTTCTAATTTAATCTGAACTAGCAATTTAATAATGGGGAAAGCCATTAAAACCTGTAAGAGAATTTGGGGACACCTAGGAGTGATTCTAGGAGTAACTCTAGGTGAGTGAGGGAAATAAAGATAATTAATTAATTAAAGAAATTAATTTATGGAGGAATGAAGGGGATGGGTGACACTTTTACGGGGAGGAATTTTTAGGAATTAAAATTTTAAAACTTAATTAAACGAGATTTTAGGAAAGTAAGGAACCATGAAACTCTATATAATGAAGGGAGGAGATGGAGGTAGGGGATTTTCTGTTTTGTGTAATGTTATGTTGCAAAAATATCTACTTGACTGACTTAACTTGTGGGAGTTGGGATACCCAGCTCGGTGAGGAGTGGTAGCTCGGCGTTGCGAGGTGAGCTGGGAGCTAGTCGAAATCTCTAGATAGTGAGTGTGTGGCCCCTTTGTGGCTCAGGGGGCTAAGGAGGAAGAAGAATACCCCTAGCATTGGCTGGGAGGTACCGGTGAAGCCTCGTCGATCAGCACGTGGGAGTTGCAAGGAGCATGCGAGACTTCCACTCCGAACAGGCAATGGCACACTTTCTTCATTTTGTATGGTAAATTGTTTTAGAACTTATGCTTGAATCTGAATTTTTACTTGGGTAAGCAAACTGATTGTCTAGATGGTTTTCTGAAATTTTCTTAGCCTAGCTCGATAATAGATTGACTCCCATGGCTTCATTTCCCCGCACGTCTTGACCACCTTACTATGTTGATTGTGACCTTCGTGGTTGTTTAGCCTTCGTCCCTAGCTCACTAGTCCTCGCCTGAGCAATCGACTAGGAGCCTGATCTATGGTCGTCTCCTTAGCATTAAAAGACCTATGGATCTCAACGCCCTGTTTTTCTATGCGAGGATGATGAGCAAAGGATGAACCTGTTAGCCGACTGCCCTTGATGTTTTTTCCTGGTTGATTGTTGATTCCACCATCTGGCAACGACCTCTGCGTGTGGATTATCTGGTGGCTTGGTTGGTTTTCTCTATGCCTTGAATAATAGAACCCATGCAATCATTCCATGACCCTTCCCATTGGATCCTTTCAGTTCTCTTACTATTGTCTGTATTTTTGTATTTGTATTCTAGCAATGGAAAAAACAAGTTGATTCATGTCTGCATTTTTGTATTGGTATTCTGGCAATGGAAAACGAGTTGATTCATGTCTACATTTGTATTTGCATTCTGGTAGTGGAAAAAACAAGTTGATTCATGTTTGCATTTTTGTATTGGTATTCTGGCAATGGAAAAATGAGTTGATTCACGTCTGCATTTGTATTTGCATTATGGCACTGGAAAAATGAGTTGATTCATGTTTGCATGTTTGTATTGATATTCTGGCAATGGAAAATGAGTTGATTCATGTCTGCATTTTTGGATTGGTATTCTGGCAATGGAAAAACAATTAAATTCTCTCTCTACGTTTTACATTTGGTACCCTGGTAAGAAAGACAAAACATTTTTGTTTTCCTGTATGCGTTGGCATTGGCATCCTGGCAGTGAAAGGGGGAAACCTTGGTTTATTCATCCCTCTCAAGCTTGCATTTCGTTATTTTTCTTTTGGGGTGATTTTCCCCTTGAAGAAGACTGCGTCTTGCACTTAAGATTTTCTATTTGATTACCTTTGCTTCCTGGCAATTTCGCCCCTCTCAAGTTTGCATTTCATTTTTACTTTTGAGGCGATTTTCCCCTTGAAGAAGACCGCGTTTTACAAAAAACATTTACTGCTAATTGATGCCTTGTTTCCTGGTGATTTGAAAATTAATTATGACTGTGTTTACTGCCTTAAAGACTTCATTTTTCCATTAAAAGGGTAGCCTGCGTCTTGCCGATATATAGCACAATGATTTGCCTTTTAAAAATGTGACTAACTTGCTGTAATTACACACGATTTTTTTCCTTTAGAATGTTGCCGAAGCTTGTTGAAATTGACCAAGATTTTTGCTTTTAAATTGCTAACTGTGTTTGTTGGATTGGGCACGAAGTTGCCTTGATGTTGTCAGAGTGTGTTGTTGAATGACCACGAGTTGGTCCTTCTGAAGTTGTACTGTCCCTTTTACTCTCCTTCTCCTTGAGTGTATACCCAACGTTCTCACTGCCACACTTTAATTTCCACAACGATGTTACTGGCCATGTAATTACCAAGTTAATTGCAATAATAACTGCTATATTAAATGCCTTATCAATTGCCAGAACAATTGCTACAACAATGTTAATGGTCAATAGTTTCCCTTTTTGCTATAATTGCCAGGTTAATTGAAATATTAAATGCTATATTATTTCCTTATTAATTGCCAGGATAATTGCCATAGCAATGTCTTGGGTCCAATAATTGCCATGTTAATTACTACCCTGAGTCAATGGTCAGCCGATTCCGTCTTATTGATTAAATGTCACAGCGAGTTAAATGGTTAATAGTTATGTAAATTGCCTTATTATTGTGCTATCCATTTTTATGCTAACCGTCATATAAATTGCCTTGCTACTGTTATTTTAATTGTTATGTTAACTAGCATGATAATTGCCTTGATAGTGCTATATTACTTGTGACGAAAATAGTCATGCAAACTACCCTGTTATTGCTAAATTAATTGTGGTGTTAATCATTATGTTAAATGCCTTATTAATTGCTGTAATAAATTGTTATGTAGCAAATATGTAATTACCTTGTTGATTTGCCACAACAATGTTATTAGCAGGTAGTTTCCCCCTCAATGATAACAAGCAACCAGTGTGGTTAGTTCGGTCATTATAGCTAGACTAATGTTGAGGTTTAACTGTTCATACGTGCTAAAGGTAACATTCCACTTTAGAATGTTAATGTTGTTATTCAAGTTTATGGCTAGTTGGATGGGGATTCAGATTACTTAGAATTGTCCATTTAGGTTGTAATAAATATTAAAATTAGTATGGTGAGTAAAGACTATATTGCAAATTTAGATATGTAATTGATGTTAGTTGGATTTATAGATATCGCTTAATTGGTAACTCAGACTCGCTAAATTTGAGTCGTAATTCATGTTAAGTTCGGTTGGTAACTTGTTGACTAATGGAATTAGACTGGTTAATTGATCTATAATTAACGCCAATTTAAATCATAGATATTGACTATTTAGCCTTGATTAATGGTTGGGTTGTTGATGAAGTCATTTTTAGCTTGTGCTTCCTGTTGAGGGTGTTGTTGTTTATTATTAATTAATGTTTGTACTTGGTTTTGTAAATGTTCAATGTGATTGGTTTTGCTCATTGTAAGGGTTCTAGTTACTTATGTAATTTAATTTTGGGTGCGTTGGGTTGTTAGGATGATTGTCCTTAGCTTAGTAGGCTTGGTCTGCTTGTGTCGGGCGGGATGTAGACACCTCCTTGTTCCTTAGAACAGTTGCCAGCCTTGAATTCTTAAATGGTCAAAATAGATGGGAACCTGGGCTTGAGCGTTGCTTATGTGTCCTGGAGGTCCTAACCATTGTAGGGTAGGACGGGCAGGTACTCATTCTTATTCTTCGTCAGTTGAATGTCATACATTTCTTCCAGGTGCTTGATGTGCTTTTATGTTAGGTCGTTATGTTGTTATTGCGTGAATTGCATGCATTGTTTTTGTCGCCATGTTGCGATGTTGAGTAGAATGTCATTATTACCTTCCTACACACACACACAGAAAAAAAAATTAAGGGTGCTTTTACCAGTTGTACATCATAGGAGTTGTAGTAGATGGGGATGTCACATGTGGTATTAGAGTGGGTTCAACCCTGTGATTGTGGATCGCCATGCTTTCCACTGTAGTAAACCCTTGAGTCTTAACTTAACGCTATTTAAAACTTTAACTTGTCCTTGCGATAATCATTATTAGATGACATCGTAGAGATTCACGACGAGGTATCGTGGATGGAAGTGTGACGCCTTCAGAAGTTTCATGTTCTCAGAGTCTGACCCCAAGGGGAGGAACAAGTCCTTGGGATGGATTCTCTTATAGTAAGGGATGATGGTGGTTTGACAAGGCCCTTCTAGGTAATTTCAAAGGCCTTGATTCACCATCAGTACTAAGATGAGGCCAGGGCACCTGTACCCTTGAGGGTCCACAACGCGCCCTAGCTAGTACCGTTAGCATCCATTGAGAACTCGAGAGAGTTGACTTCTCGAGTCCATGAGTGTCATGGATGGTTGTGCCATCAAGGCTCGGTTGTGGAGCAATTGTAGCACTTCACGATTACAACTTCCAGCTTGAAGGTCTACATGGTTTTCTTTCAACTGAAGGGGAATGCTCTTCTATGGCGAAAGACGATCCTGCCACCTTGAACATGACCATCTAAGAGAGTCTCAGGAATTTTTTGAGGAGAGGTTCCAACAGAGGTACCTATCAGAGGAATTCATTGAGCATCAGCTCAACGAGTTCCATGCCTTATGACAGGGCAGCCATACGGTGTCTGAGTACGACACCCGTTTTGGAGATGCTTCGGTATGCTTCGCACCCTTACCGAGACACTTAAGGTCAACAAGTTTGTGTTGGCCTTAGCGTTGGAATTCAACTTCTACTTCGGGTACCAGGACTACTGGGCTGAATATGGGGTGTTGAACGTATGGGGAGCCACACTACCAACACGACTGCCTGGTGGAGAGGACTAGAGCGTCCAGATCAGCCGGACCCACTACCATGGGAGATATGGGCAAGGCCCATCGGATTCATGGAGCGGTGCGTAACTTCCAGGTAGAGCATCAGTCGACTATGCTCAAGACGACAGGTGTCATCGTTGACCAAACCCTTAGTATTTTGATAGATCTCGGTGCTACCGAGAGTTTCATTTCCGGTGTAGCACTAAAAAGGATTAAGGTAAAGGCAGTCGAATAAGATGAGTTTATCTTCGTAGAGATGGCCTCGAGAGCCAAACAAAAGGTTGGAGGAAAGGTTACGGGCTGTATCCTTAACCTGGGTGAGTTTGTCACAAGGGCCAACCTGTATGTCATGATCTTAGGATCTTATGATGTCGTAATTGGTATGGACTGGTTGGAATCGCATGAGGCGATACTCAACTGTAAGACAAAACGGTTGAGCTTGGTCGATGACGAGGGACAGAGACATGATATTGTAGGATAGAACCAGGGAGTTTCCCTGAGGTTCATCTCTTCCTTACAACTACGAAAGAGCATGCACAAGGGGTGCAAGCTTTATGCGATCCTTGCGTTAAACGAGAAGGGATTAGCGAAACGTTTAGAACACTTTTCGGTGGTGAGAGAGTGTGCGGACGTATTTCTAGAGGAGTTACCTGGGATGCCACCGGAGAGGGAATTGGAGTTTACTATAGACCTAAAACTGGGGACTGAACCGATAGCAAGAATGCCTTATCGGGTGTCGACCCTGGAGTTACAATAGTTGAAAATGAAACTGAAAGAGTTTCTAGACCTGGGAATGATACATCCAAGCGTGTCACCGTGGAGTGCGCCGGTTATTTTCATACGAAAGAAGGATGGGTCTTGGAGGCTCTGCATTGACTACCGTCAATTGAACAAGGAAACGATCAAGAATCAGTATCCGTTGCCAAGGATTGATGATCTGTTTGATCAAATGAAGGGCACGACGATGTTCTTAAAGATCGATTTGAGATCAGGGTATCACCAGTTATGGATCAAGGAGGATGATGTCCCTAAGACCGCCTTTAAGATGAGGTTTGGACATTATGAGTTTACTGTTTTACCGTTTGAACTGACAAATTCCCCAGGGGTATTTATGAGTTTGATGAACGGGGTGTTCCGCGAGTACTTGGACAAGTTTTTCCAAGTATTCATTGACGATATTTTGATCTACTCTTGGACGATGGAGGACCATGATGAGCACTTGCGCTTGGTACTATAGTGTCTGCGAGAGCAAAAATTGTATGGGAAGTTGTCCAAATACTCATTTTATCAATCGAAGATTCACTACTTAGGGCATGTCATCTCCGTCGAAGGCATATCCATGGATCCAACCAAGGTCGAGGCTATTGGAATGGCTTGCACCGATGAATGTCCCGAAAGTGTGTAGCTTCATGGGTTTAGCAGAATACTATCGACAGTTTGTCGAGGGGTTTTCGAAGATAGCAAGTTCGATCATGGAGTTGCAAAAGAAGAACAAGAAGTTTGTTTGGATTGAGAAATGAACGGAATAATTTCATAGGCTCAAGGAATTGCTGACAACAACACCGATACTAAATGTCCCTAACATGGACACGGACTTCTTGCAGGTATTCACTGATGCATCCAAGGAAGGCTTAGGTGGAGTCTTGATGCAAGACGGATGAGTGATCGCTTACATTTCAAGGAAACTGAGAAGGCATGAGGAGAACTACACGATGCACGATTTGGAGTTGTTAGCCATCGTTATGCCTTGAAGGTTTGGAGACACTACCTTGTCGGACAAAAATTTGAACTAAAGACTGACCACTGTGGACTACAACACATCTTTACGCAAAGCGACCTGAATGCGTGACAACGACATTGGTCGGAATTTCTTAGCAAGTACGAATTCGAGATTTCTTACATAAAAGGAACAGTGAACCGAGTGGCAGATGCTTTGAGTCGGAGAGCACGCATCTTTTCGGTGTTGCCTCTTCAGACGAATCTATGTGAAAAGATTCTAACTTTACAGCGTGATGATGACTAGTACAAAGAGGTCGAGGGTTTTATCGGACAAAACACAATGATGGTACCACGATTTGAAGGATTTTCATTTGATAGCAATGGTTTATTGAGGTTTAAAAATCGGATCTACGTACCGCTGAATGATGAGTTGAGGATGTTGATCCTAAGCGAGGCTCATAGAGTAGTTTACATGGCTCACCCAGGAGTCACGAAGATGAGGGAAGACCTTAAACCCTTATTCTTCTAGAAGGGAATGAAGGCATACATAGTCAACCATGTGTCCAGATGTCTAGAATGTCAGGAAGTAAAGGTTGAACATAGACACCCAACATGATTACTACAACCACACGCTATTCCAGAATCGAAATGGGAGGTTATTTCAATGGATTTTATGGTTGGATTGCCACTGATGGAAAGGAGACATGACTCGGTTTTTGTAGTAGTAGACACTCTGATGAAGAGTGATCACTTTATTCCTGTGCGTACGACGTATCAGGCACTTGACATAGCTAGAGTTTTCATCTGTGAGATTGTGAGGTTGCATGGCGTGCCTAAGAGGATTATATCCGATTGAGGATTGGTGTTTACTGGATGATTTTGGATGAGTTTCCAAGAGGCCTTGGGAACCCAACTTAACTTTAGTACTGTGTATCAACCGAAGACTACGAGCAGACTGAACGAACGAACCAGACCTTGGAGGACATGTTGCGCCTATATGTGATGGACCAACCAAGGCGTTGGGAAGAATTCTTGCCACTGGTGGAATTCGCTTATAACAAAAGTTACCAAAGAACCATGGATATGGAGCCTTTCGAGTTTCTTTATAGGCGACTGTATCATAAGCATTTGAGTTGGGATCGGCTTGAGGATAGGGTCCTGGTGGGACTGAAAGAGATCCAAGAAATGGAAGATTAAATGAAAACTAAGACAAGGGATTAAGGAAGCGCAGGATCGGCGGAAGAGTTTTGTCGATGCGCATTGTGTCGATCGTAGTTAAGATATGGCGATCGATTATTTTTGCAGTGGAAACCGCATAAGAGTTTGATCAAGTTCGGAAAATGGGCAAAACTATCTCCTACGATATTGTGGAAAAGAGAGGCCTGTGGCCTAATGACTAGCCTTTCCTGATTCTTGAGGCATATGCTCGATGTCTTTCACGTCTCCGTTCGAGACTTTATGATTAGTGATCCTACACCTGGTTGACATGAGCACCTTGCGGGTGTCGGATGAGGGTGCGTTCTCGGCTGAGCTGATCCACACCTTGGATCATCACATTCGACAGCTATGGCGTCGAACGATAGAGTAGGTCAAGGTCTAGTGGGACAGCTATAGTCCACACTCGATGACCTGGGAGGACGCATATGATATGCGCTAGTAGTTTCCATTTTTGTTTGATAGATAGGCTTATGATACTGTGATACACTTTATTTCGGCATATATACTGTGAAACTTCGGGACAAAGTTTAGACCAAGAGGGGGTGTATGTAACATCCTTCTCTGGCGCACTGAGCGAACTTATTCTTTGAGGACACTTGCTCGCAAGTGATCTGGATTATTATGCTATTAAAACTTTTGATTTTGATTAAGAGATGTTATGGGTTGATGACATGTTGTTTTACTGCATTGACATAGACAGGTGCTATTGACTCGGTTTACTAAGTGTGTAGGATTTTGGACCTCGAGGATGCAGAGGCATCGATGGAACCCCTTGCACTTCGGATCGAGTCGAGGAGTGTACCATTGGGGTTTGATTATTTTACTGTGATATTAGTGCATCTGATTAGATGATATGATATGTATATGTTCTGACTTGATTTATTGATGATGCAGGCTAACGATAGCTTGCCGACCAGACTCACATGTGGAGTAAAGGGGTCATGCATGACTACTAGAGATGTTGAGGGAGAAGAGTTGACAACAACCCTGCCACAACCTACTAGCACTCCCGCCGTGGCTCGAACTATAGGTTAACGTTTACCTAGTTCGAGAGGACCCACGATGCCATGAGTGAAGAATGCGACAGTCACTCACGATGATTCTAAGGGGCATGCAATAAGGTGAGGGCCTTATTCCTTAGAGGCCCTTAGTCTCCCATAAGTTCACCTGGCGGAGTATTGACTCCAAGGGTTATTGATGTCTACCAAGTCAGTCAAGAGGTGAGTGGCACCCTTGGAGCACGTGGTGCATCCTGAAGGGCACGTCACGCAAGAAAAATGGAAAGAGGTGAGTGGCACCCTTAGAGCACGTAGTGCGTCCTGAAGGGCACGTCGCGCAAGGGAACATATGAGGCGAGTGGCACCCTTGGAGCACCTAGTGTGTCCTGAAGGGCATGTCGCGTTGTTTTGATAAATGAATGAACTTAGATGGCCTTAGGATGAACAATGTGATAACAATTTAAAAAAAAACATTTTCCCTAATAAAATGTCGCCCATCATGAAAATTAAGGTCTAGGTCTAAATCATGCTAGTGGTAAAATTTTATCATTTTTATTAATTTTTTTTTTATATATAAAATTAAATTAAAAACAAACTAAATAAAGAGCATGATCTTCATTAAATCTTGTAACACGCAGGGAGTAAGAAATTTAATTTATTAAAAAAAAAATGTATTGGAATAAAATAAAAAAGGGGGGGATTTAATTGTTTTATTATTTTTGATAATTTAAAATATACTAATTAAATGAGAAAAAAGGAAAAGGGTTAATTTCCACAACTTCCTTTTTGAGTTCTAATTAAAAAGGGGAAAGAGGGAAAATCTAAAATATTAGGAAACTAGGAAAAGAGGTAAACATAAAAAGGGAAAAAGGGAACATAAGGGGAAAAGTGGAAAGTCNTATATATATATAATAAAATTAAAAACAAAATAAATAAAGAGTATGATCTTCGTTAAATCTTGTAACACGGAGGGAGTAAGAAATTTAATTTATTCCAAAAAAAAATCTATTGGAATAAAATTTAAAACAGGGGGGAATTAATTGTTTTATTATTTTTGATAATTTAAAATATACTAATTAAATGAGAAAAGGGAAAAAGGGTTAATTTCCACCCCTGCCTTTTTGAGTTCTAATTAAAAGGGGAAAGAGGGAAAATCTAAAATATTAGGAAACTAGGAAAATAAGTAAACATAAAAAAGGAAAAAGGGAACATAAGGGGAAAAGTGGAAAGTCAAACTTAGTAAAGTATCTACCATTTAAGAGCTTTCTAATTTAAACTGAACTAGCAATTTAATAATGGGGAAAGCAATTAAAACCTGTAAGAGAATTTGGGGACACCTAGGAGTGATTCTAGAAGTAACTCTAGGTAGGTGAGGGAAATTAAGATAATTAATTAATTAAAGAAATTAATTTATGGAGGAATGAAGGGGATGGGTGACACTTGTACTGGGAAGAATTTTTAAGAATTAAATTTTAAAAACTTAATTAAACGAGATTTTAGGAAAGTAAGGAACCACAAAACTCTATATAACGAAGAGAGGAGATGGAGGTTGGATCTCTTCTGTTTTGCGTAACGTTATGCTGCAGAAATATCTACTTGACTGATTTAATTTGTGGGAGTTGGGATACCTAGCTCGGTGATGAGTGGTAGCTTGGCCTTGTGAGGCCAGCTGGGAGCTAGTCGAGATCTCTGGATAGTGAGTGTGTGGCCCCTTTGCGGCTCGGGGGG
>JASDQU010505303.1:15657-29861 GCA_032191745.1 Picea mariana | reverse complement strand
TTGTGGGAGTTGGGATACCCAGCTCGGTAAGGACTGGTAGCTCGGCCTTGCGAGGCGAGATGGGAGCTAGTCGAAATCTCTAGATAGTGAGTGTGTGGCCCCTTTGTGGCTCGGGGGGCTAAGGGGGAAGAAGAGTAACCCTAACATTGGTTGGGAGGTACCAGTGAAGTCTCGTCGGTCGGCACGCGGGAGTTGCAAGGAGCACATGGGACGTCCACTCCGAACATGCAATGGTACAATTTCTTCATTTTGTATGGTAAATTGTTTTAAAACTTATGCTTGAATCTGCATTTTTACTTGGGTAAGTGAACTGATTGTCTAGATGGTTTTCTGAAATTTTCTTAACTTAGCTCGATGATATATTGACTCCCATGGCTTCATTTACCTTCACGTCTTGACCTCCTTGCTGTGTTGATTGTGACCTTCGTGGTTGTTTAGCCTTTGTCCCTAGCTCACCAGTCCTCGCCTGAGAAGTTGGCCAGGAGCCTGATCTATGGTCGTCGCCTTAGCGTTAAAAGACCTATGGATCTCAACACCCTGCTTTTCTGTGCGAGGATGATGAGCGAACGATGAACCTGTTAGCCGGCTACCCTTGATGTTTTTCCCTGGCTGATTGTTGATTCCGCCATTTGGCAATGAGCTCTGCATGTGGATTATCTGGTAGCCTAGTTGGTTTTCTCTATGCCTTGATTAGTAAAACCCCTATAATCATTCCATGAACCTTCCCATTGGATCCTTTCGGTTCTCTTATTATTGTCTGTATTTTTGTATTTGTATTCTGGCAATGGAAAAAACGAGTTGATTCATGTCTGCATTTTTGTATTGGTATTCTGGCAATGGAAAACGAGTTGATTCATGTTTGCATTTGTATTTTCATTCTGGTAATGCAGAAAGCGAGTTGATTAATGTTTGCATTTTTGTATTGGTATTCTGGCAATGGAAAAATGAGTTGATTCACGTCTGCATTTGTATTTGCATTCTGGCAATGGAAAAACGAGTTGACAATGGAAAAACGAGTTGATTCATGTCTACATTTTTGGATTGGTATTCCAGCAATGGAAAAATAATTAAATTCTCTCTTTGCATTTTACATTTGGTACCCTGTTAAGAAAGAAAAAAACATTTTTGTTTTCCTGTATGTGTTGGCATTGGCATCCTGGTAGTGAAAGGGGGAAACCTCGGTTTATTCATCCCTCTCAAGATTGCATTTCATTTTTTTTCTTTTGGGGTGATTTTCCCCTTGAAGAAGACTGCGTCTTGAACTTAAGATTTTCTGTTTGATTACCTTTGTTGCCTGGCAATTTCGCCCCTCTCAAGTTTGCATTTCATTTTTACTTTTGGGGCGATTTTCCCCTTGAAGAAGACTGTGTTTTACAAAAAACATTTACTGCTAATTGATGCCTTGTTGCCTGGTGATCTGCAAATTAATTGTGACTGTGTTTACTGCCTTAAAGACTTCATTTTTCTATTAAAAGGGTAGCTTGCATCTTCCCGATATATAGCACAACGATTTTCCTTTTAAAAACGTGACTGACTCGCTGTAATTACCCACGATTTTTTTCCTTTAGAATGTTGCCGAAGCTTGTTGAAATTGACCAAGATTTTTGCCTTTAAATTGTTTATTGTGTTTGTTGGATTGGGCACAAAGTTGCCTTGATGTTGATAGAGTGTGTTGTTGAATGACCACGAGTTGGTCCTTCTGTAGTTGTGTTGTCCCTTTTATTCTCCTTCTCCTTGAGTGTATACCCAATGTTCTCACTGCCACACTTTAATTACCACAACGATGTTACTGGCCATGTAATTACCAAGTTAATTGCAATGATAACTGCTATATTAAATGCCTTATCAATTGCCAGAACAATTGCTACAACAATGTTAATGGTCAACAGTTTCCCTTTTTGCTGTAATTGCCAGGTTAATTGAAATATTAAATGCTATATTATTTCCTTATTAATTGCCAGGATAATTGCTACAGCGATGTCTTGGGTCCAATAATTGCCATGTTAATTACTACCCTGAGTCAATGGTTAGTCGATTCTGTCTTATTGATTAAATGCCACAGCGAGTTAAATGGTTAAGAATTATGTAAATTGCCTTGTTATTGCGCTATCAATCGTTATGCTAACCGTCATATAAATTGCCTTGCTACTGTTATTTTAATTGTTATGTTAACTAGCATGATAATCGCCTTGATAGTGCTATATTACTTGTTATGAAAATAGTCATGCAAACTACCATGTTATTTCTAAATTAATTGTGGTGTTAATCATTATGTTAAATGCCTTGTTAACTGTTGTAATCAATTGTTATGTAGCAGATATGTAATTACCTTGTTGATTTGCCACAGTAATTACCTTGTAATTACTAGATTGCAAATTTAGACTTGCTTATTTAGATATGTAATTGATGTTAGTTGGATTTATAGATATCACCTAATTGGTAACTTAGACTCACTAAATTTGAGTCGTAATTCATGTTAAGTTCAGTTGGTAACTCGTTGACTAATGGAATTAGACTGGTTAATTGATCTGTAATTAATTCCAATTTAAATCATAGATATTGACCATTTAGCCTTGATTAATGGTTGGGTTGTTGACGAAGTCGTTTTTAGCTTGCACTTCCTGTTGAGGGTGTTGTTGTTTATTATTAATTAATGTTTGTACTTGGTTTTGTAAACGTTCAATGTGATTGGTTTTGCTCAATGTAAGGGCTCTAGTTACTTGTGTAATTTAATTTTGGGTGCGTTGGGTTGTTAGGATGATTGTCCTTAGCTTAGTAGGCTTGGTTTGCTTGTGTCGGGCGGGATGTAGACACCTCGTTGTTCCTCAAAACAATCACCAGCCTTGAGACCTTAAATGGTCAAAATCGATGGGAACCTGGGCTTGAGCATTGCTTATGTGTCCTGGAGGTCCTAACCATTGCAGTGTAGGACAGGAAGGTAGTCATTCTTATTCTTCGTTGGTTGAATGTCATACATTGCTTCCAGGTGCTTGATGTGCTTTTATGTTAGGTCGTTATGTTGTTATTTCATGAGTTGCATGCGTTGTGTTTGTCGTCATGTTGTAATGTTAAGTAGAATGTCATTATTACCTTCCTACACACAAAAAAAATAAAAAAATTTAAGGGTGCTTTTACTGGTTGTACATCGTAGGAGTTGCATCGGATGGGGATGTCACAAGATCTCTCTTATCGTCAACCACTTAATGGAAACCTTATCTCCAGCTTGTGCGAAGGCACAATTTTGGCTCTTCCAACCTGTCAGCATTAATTTCCTTGATCACGCTATAGTTTCTCGATGCAAGAGCATCACTCCACCTCAACACGCGCTGACCGATTGACACACATGGTGTGCATTCAAGGAAGGGAGAGGATCCTCCCTCTCGTTTTGGCTTCAAGAATCTAAGGCATGATCAAAGAAAATTAATGCCGAAAGGTTGGAAGAGCCAAGTTGTTCCTTCTCACAAGCTGGAGATAAGATCTCCATTAAGTGGTTGACGGTAGGAGGGATCTGCATCCGATTTGGAGCAAATTTCCATCATTGTAATCTACCTCAGTAGTCAGGCATTTTTGAATGGTGATTAGACACCACTAGTTTATCTTGGAGGGAATCTCGTCGAGCCCCACTTGTATAAATCTTTGTATTGTATTGCCCAATAGAGGTTGTTGTTGTTGTTGTTGTCAAGGAGGAGAAACATAGAAGAGACGAGACTCAATTGTAGTCTAGACTCATATTGTAAATGGACATTTCACCATTAATAGAAAATGACAGTTTTCCTGTTATCAATTTCTATGTAATGGATGTTTTGTTATGAATGTCATGTGTATGCATTTGAGTTGTAGATGTATGTTATAAATCATTTGCAGGGATATAGATGCTATTTTCTATCTATAAGTGTGTTGAATTAAGTCTGGTTCTCTAGGCTAAGAACAAGGAGTGCACGACAAAGTGAGGAAACTCTGTGAGCTAATGCAAAGAGTGCGTTTCTGAACTCAGTGGAGTCAGAAGAGAAGTTTCCAGGAGGGCAGACCAGGTTAACTCATAGAATCGGGAGGAAATTTCAAGGTAGTTAAGTACCTTGGAAAGAAAAATTGTGTAGGAGGAATCATAGTTCAGAGTTGCTGAACACTTTGAAACACACTGGCAGGAGGGCATAAAGCAAGTACGATAGCGTACAAAAGTAACACAGTTGGAAGTGTTGGAATCCTTAAGGGAACCCCAGGGTTGCTGAAAACTCTGAGGAAGGAAAGCTTCGCAAGAGTGCATTGACAAAGGAAAGGAGATGCCTTAATATGCTCAAGTAGGCTAAGAGAGAAGCCGTCGAGAAACCAAGATGAGTGCAAGGAGTGCGCCGAGGAGACTGTAATTCCATCTTACAAGCTCAGGAGGGAGAGCATAAACTACCAGGAAGGCATGAGAATGTTCACTGAAGAACATAGAGGAATGGGGAACCTTGAAGGTTTTCAAGCAGAGAAAATTCATAGAAGAGTGTGCGCAGAACTCTGCAAGGAGTGCAGAAGAAGTGCGAGAATAGCTTAAGTCTCGAGGAGGAAAGTGCGCTAAGTGTGGAAAGGAGTCGAGGACTTTCCGAAGTCCTGAAGACCATAAAATTGTCCATCATCTAGGTAGACAAGTGGAAGCAGATCCGAGAGTTTGAGGATTCAAACTTCAGAAGAATTGTAAGGAGAACAATTCAACTTTGCGAAGGGTGAAGTGCAGAGTGATTCTGGACCGTTGGATCCTGGAGGATGCATGGCAGAGATCCATGTATTTTGAAGGAAGAAGTTATAACCCTACAGAGAAAATTCAAGGACATAATACTTGAAGAGATGGGAGCCGAAGCAATCCTATCCATCCATTCAGATAGGATGCATGGAGAGAAAGTAGTACTTCACTGATTCACAAATCAGGAAGGATAGAGTTGAGAGGAGAGAGGAATCACGAATCCCTAACTCATGATTTGATCGTAGCCATCAATCGCAAGAAGAACGTGGACCGTAGATTTGGTCTTGAATAATTCACCAATTCGCAAATGGGGAAAAGGAGAGTAAGAAGCTTGTGAAAGTTCCAAAACACGGGGTCACAAAGGGAGCTAGCCCATGGTCGTAGTCTGTGGTCACATCAAGGGAATATCCTGGCATAGAGAGATAGCGTTCATTGGCATTAGGAATTGAAGAGTGCTAAGGAGAAGGTCCATGGTTGCCACACAACCTGTGACGAGAAGGAATGAGGGCCTGTGACAATTTAAATTGGTTTCCATTAGAAGCTGACGAGCTGTTCAGTTCGGTGACTTGAACGATCCTAAACTGGGAGGTCTAGAAAACTTTTGGAGGGAAGGGGGTATGCACCAGGAGTGGTATCAAAGCACAATTTTCGTCTGTAGATCTCAGAAAAAGGAGAAACTGGAGATGCTCTCAGTTATAGAATAAACAATAGACTTGCGAAAGTGGCAGGTAGAAGGTGAAAATGGCTACCAAAGGTCATAGACATGGTCGAGAAAAAGACCACCAACAGAAAATAAAAGCTGAAGTGGAGAAAGAGCTCAATGAGATAAGGGTAGATATGGAGAGGCTAGCATTCAAGATACAACATGAAGGAAAGGTGTGCTGGAGGTATGAGTGGCCTTTGAAGAGAAAAACTAAATGGCCTATTCGGAAATTGTTGGCCAAAGGGAAACAACATGTGTTAAAAATGTGGCTAAGGTATGCTGAAAACCTCAGTGATGAGGGAAAGGGATCTAGTAGGAGTCTTGTAGGTTTCCAGGTGAGCAATGAGAAGGGATCAATGGATCTCGTAAACTGCCAGGAGGGTAGAGGAGGCATCCTGAATTGCTAAGTGGGAAAGGCAAAAGAGGTGAGCTCAGTTGAGATTTCACGCCAGAGGGGGTTGATAGGCGAGGAGGAGATAGAAGAAATACCTCTCTCAGGTGAAGATTATAGCGGAACTGTGAATCGTGTGAATGAAGATGATGAGAAGTTAAGAACTTCCATCGTCAAGGAGAAGGATCAGGGAAGTATTCTGGTCATTGGGGGAATTGAGGTATTCCTACCACATAGCTCAATTGAGGCCAAAGAATGTGTTGCAGATGTAACAAGAAGATAGCTAGCAATGACTGTCTTAGAAGAGGAGAAGTAGAAGACGCTAATGTCTTACCTAGTAGAATAAGAAGAGCATACACTTAAGATGCTCACTCCATGGGAGAAATATTTGGAGATGTTGGAGGATTGGTTGAATGATCCAGAACCAGAAAAAGGCTACCAAAGGACAATCATGCAGATCGTAGGAGAAGAGCATTCAGTATAATTGCTCGGAAATTTTAGCTGAGGAGCTGGATAGGAGATGACTCCAATGCTGAAGCACGTTGTAGAAGAGGGAGCCGAACACCAGTATGAGTTGGAGCTGGAGGAAGCTGGAATAGAACTAACCGAAGAACTGAAAGGGGTCAATCTGTCAGAGGAGGTAGTTGAACAACAGTCCAATGGTGAGAAGCCTATAGTAGTGGAAGCTACAGTAAAGTGGCAAGATAAAGCCACAAGATATGGAGAAGATAACTTGGGGGATCGATGTGATTTACCCATTGACAAGAAAGAAATGCAACAAGACGACCTGCAAAAGAAGAGCCAACCAATGGAGTAGCTGGACGAGTTGATTGAGGAGATAAGGAAGCTGATGTTGGGGTCAATAGAAGGAGTAATAAACAAGGAGAAGCTGGAAAAAAATGAACTTGCACGAGCCGTAGAAAATATGCAGGAGCAACAACAACAAAGAAGAGGAGCAGAAAGACAACTCCAGGCGAAAGTTTGGGATCCAGGAGGATTTCAGTCAAGATGGAAAGCTCATGAGTAGGAACTCATGATTTTTTGTAGCCGTGGAATATGATGCAGGAGCATTGCTCCACCTCAGTACACGCAAGTCAATTGACACGAGTGGTGTGCATTCAAGGTAGGGAGAGGCGCCACCCTCTCGTTTTGGTTTCAAGAATCTAAGGCATGATCAAAGAAAATTAATGCCAACAGGTTGGAAGATCCATGTTGTGCCTTCACACAAGCTGGAGATAAGGTCACCATTAAGTGGTTGACGGTAGGAGGGATCTGCATCCGATTTGGAGCAGATTTCCATCATTGTAATATGCCTTGGTAGTCAGGCATTTTTTAATGGTGATTAGACACCACTAGTTTAGCTTGGAGGGAAGCTTGTCGAGTCCCTCTTGTATAAATATTTGTATTGTATTTCCCAATAGAGGTTGTTTTTGTTATTGTTGTCAAGGAGGAGAAACATAGAAGAGTTGAGACTCAGTTGCAGTCCAGACTCATATTGTAAATGGACATTTCACCATTAATAGAAAATAACAATTTTCCTGTTATCAATTTCTGTGTAATGGATGTTTTGTTATGAATGTCATGTGTATGCATTTGAGCTGTAGATGTATGTTAGAAATCGTCTACAGGAATAGAGATGCGATTTTCCATATGTAAGTGTGTTGAATTAAGTCAGGTTCTCTAGGATAAGTTCAAGGAGTGCACGATAGAGTGAGGAAACTCTGTGAGACGACGCAAAGAGTGCGTCTCTGAACTCATTGGAGTTAGAAGAGAAGTTTCCAGGAGGGTACACCAAGTTAATTCACAAACTTAGGAGGAAATTTCAAGGTGTTTAAGTACCTTGGAAATAAAGACTGTGTAGGAGGAAGCACAGTTTAGAGTTGCTGAACACTTTGAAACACACTACCAGGAGGGCATAGAGCAAGTACGAGAGCATACAAAAGCAACACGGTTTGAAGTGTTGGAATCCTTAAGGGAACGCCAGGGTTGCTGAACACTCTAAGGAAGGAAGGCTTTGCAAGAGTGCATCGACAAAGGAAAGGAGATGCCTTAAGATGATCAAGTAGGCTAAGAGAGAAATCGTCGATAAACCAAGCCGAGCGCAAGGAGTGCGCCGAGGAGACTATAAGTCCATATTACAAGCTTAGGAGGGAGAGCGTAAAATTCCAGGAGGGCACGAGAAAGTTCACTGAAGGAAATAGAGGAATGGGGAACCTTGAAGGTTTTCAAGTTGAGAAAAGTCACAGAAGAGTCTGCACAGAACTGCGCAAGGAGTGCAAAAGAAGTGCAAGAACAACTTAAGTCTCGAGGAGGAAAATGCGCTAAGTGTGTAAAGGAGTCGAGGACTTGCCGAAGTCCCGAAGAACATAAAATTGTCCATCTTCCAGGTAGACAGGTGAAAGAAGATCCGAGAGTTGGAGGATTCAGACTTTGGAAGAATTGTAAGGAGAACCCTTCAGAGAAAATTCAAGGAGAATACCTAAAGAGCTGGGAGCCAAAGCAATCCTAACCGTCCGTTGAGATAGGAAGCGTGGTGAAAAATCAATACTTTGATGATTCACAAATAGGGAAGGATAGAGTTGAGAGGAGAGAGGACTCACGAAGCCCAAACTCATGATTTGATCACAACCATCGATCTCAAGAAGAGCATGTACCATAGATTTGGTCTTAAAGAATTCGTTGATTCGCAAATTGAGAAAAGGAGAGTAAGCAGCTTGTGAAAGTTCCGAAGCACGAGGTTGTGAAGGGAGCTATCCCACAGTCGTAGTCTGTGGTCACATCAAGGGAAGATCCTAGCATAGATAGCTAGCGTCCGTTGGTGTTAGGAATTGAAGAGAGCTAAGGAGAAGGTCCATGGTTTCTACACAACCTGCATTGAGAAGGAAGGAGGGCCTGTGAAAAGTTAAACTGGTTTCCATTAGGAGCCGACGAGCCATTCGATTCGGTGACTTGAAAGATCCTAGACTGGGAGGTCAACCAACCCTTTGGAGGGAAGGGGGTATGTGGCAATTCTCGAAGGAAAAATGAGAGAGCGACACCTCTCCCTTCCTTGAATGCACACCACTTATGCTAATCTACTGGCACGTGCTGAGGTAGAGAGATGCTCTTGCATCAGAAAGAGAGACATGTAAAAATTCCCAAGTAGGGCTCAAATTTCAGCCAAGGAGTCTCTTCTCCAAAAAAATGTTATGTGTAAAATGAAATAGTTTGATCTCTATTTATACAAATCCTCCTAAGAATGTTCGTCCACTTAATTTTAGGGTAAACCAAAAAGTAAGGGGTCAACAACCCTTACTTTTCCCCTTTGCATTATAAAATACAAATTTAACTTTAAAAAAGAACATAAAAAACCCTAAAGTGACATCATCCCTCTTTTAGGGTGACGTTTTGGCACTTTTTGCAGGTCATTGGAATCAAAAGTGGAAGTCGTTGGGCCTTCTAGGGATCCCCTCTCATGCGCTAGGTCTTCCTCCTCCAAGCCAAGATATCTCCCATCAAAACGTGCCAAATGTGAAGAAACAACTACACCACCACCAAAACCCTAGCCCTAGGGTGACATCAAGCTCTTCAAAAGTGATGTTTTAGCCTCAAGAGAAAATCGTTGGTTAGAAAAGGGCTGAGTTAGGTCCTCTAAGGTGTCTCCTCATGCCTACAAAGGATAGAATCATTATCTGGTGTATGGGATATGGTATCCAACCTATGGGATTCAAGCCTCGAGGAAGCCCAAGCTAGGCTTGTTCTTCCAAATTTGTGCACCAACTAGGTCCTGCAAAGACAATGAATACACCCTCCAAGGATATCAATTCAAATGCATCATGATAAGTAAATCAAACCAATAAAATAGCCATTTAAGCATGTACATCCAAACCACCTCATCAAAATAAACAAGTGCTCAAAGACCCTATGCATTTTTCCAAGTTTAGGTATGAGAGGGTTGATAAAATGAACTATTGGGTGAATCATACCTCAAGTTTAGGAGTGTTTCCCAAATGGATTTCTTTCTAGGTCATATGGAAAAAGTGACATAGATGGGGGAAAGAATCTTGGGCATGGGGTTCATGACATACAAGGGATAATAGTATCTTATTTATGGGTGCCTTTGTAGAGGGTGTGTTGTACCTTCGTTTTCAATGCAACATTTTTCCAAGCCCATTTATTTCCTTTTGTCTTTTTAAAATGTTTCCAAGTTGAAGCCAAGGCGGGGCTTCTACCTAAGCATGAAAAAAAATGCTCACCTTGACTCTACCTTGGTCACATCATGCTTCCCCAAGTTGAATTCATGTGTGGGGTTTCTACCTAAGCATGAAAAATAGTGCCCACAAATGCCCCACCTTGGTTGGCATTTTGCATTAGTTATATTTTACGGGTACCATCAGTTTCTTATGAGAGACATTTCATCGTCCTCGGGATCCCTAGGAGATCATCTAAAAGGTTCATGATTGGATTTTATTTTTTTCCATCTACAAGCCTTTGGGATTTCAACCCCTTCTTCCCATGAAATGAGGAACACTCCCTTCCTAGGTCACTACACATGAAAATACCAAAAGGTAAGGATATGAGGGGATGAAGTGTGGAAAGTGACAAGTATGGTTAGGAATGGAACGATGACCTTTCAAGAGGACCTCCTAGTGGTAAACCTATCCCTGGGTGACCCACTTACTAGGGCACAATGCCAAGCACCATAGTGAAACAACACAAAGAGCATAATTACCAAGTAGACATTACATAATCAAAAGAAGTTTAAAATGTAACAAACTTAATTGCCTCAAATATTGAAATCATATTCACCATATAACTGACTTGTACCTCATGGAGAAAGACCCAATGTCTTCCAGAAGCTAGCTTATGTGGTGGATACCCTCATTATGAACCTGAAACTGTGGTGGTGAAGTGGGTCTCTGTCTTTGCAAGTGGACACTGCTGGTCAATTTGTCTCTCATTACTCCATGTTTGCAACCCGAGGGCCTCGAGACATCATCTCCTTAGTTATCCCTATGAATTGGGGATAACAAGACCTTTCACTGTTTGGAATAGGCAACCCATCCTTACAACCATTGTTGGTTTGGTTTTATAGGTAGCGGCCTGATCCACCGATGAAGGTGAGTGATGGATGGTTATGAGAACGAAAGATGTAGATGAAGACTATGAAAATGCAGGTATCTAATTTGCTTCTAATCTACCCTATCCTAGCTAGGAACAAATTAACGTAAGTGAATGAGCCGTGACATGAAACTAACTCTACCAATAGTTGAAATGAAGAAATAAAGTAAGATAACACATGCACATGAATATATAACCAAAATAGTCTAATTCACTATATCACATACATTGGCAGCTCATTCACTCCGGACATGTAATATAATAAAAAGTAACAAAACTGCAAGAAAACATATATTGCGTCAGAATAGTCCACAAAAAAACATGCTCTTACATCCCATGTGAACAAAAAACATTCTATTTGAAATAGCTTGTAGTAAAACTGCCACACATGCGAGTCCTTTTCTCTGTCAAAAGTTGGCCCTAAGGGATTATACATATTAATAGTTTCAACAATAGTACATGAAAATTCTAAGGAAATCTCTCCAATTTTAGTTGACACTGTATTCCCAAAATAATTCAGAAGTGTACAATGTTTGAAGAGAAAAAAAGCCCCTTTTCTTTGGGTTCAATTCTAGTATTTATTGGGGTTCAATATGACCTTTGGCCTTCCACCTACCCGGTGACCTTTCATTTCCCAACCTTTGTCTTTATTCCCTTTGTAATGATGAGAGGGAAAATACAACAATTACATTTCAGATTTGTCCTTTAGCATCGTTGGGCCATAGTGGATTTTGGTTGTCTTGCACCTCATCTCTAGTAACAAATGGATTGGATATTGGAACATATTGGTTGTTCAAGTTTGGCAATTGACCATCATGGGGGGTTTGGCCCTTTCCTTATTTGTTTGAGGTCAATTTCCCTTGATACTCCTTTTCCACTGCTATGGCTGTTATTGTTACTTCTTTGTCATTTTGGAGGTAGGTTGCATCCCAAGGATGCTAAGTACAACCCTCTTTCACTCTGTAACTGACACCATTCAAAATAAAATAGATGAGAGTAACTTCAAATAACTATAAAGATTAGTCATTTGAAAACACATAACTGAAGCATTAATTAATTGAAATATCATGTAAACTTACTTGAATATGATTATGCTCATGATCGAAGCACGTCCTCTAGGACCACCAACAAGGTACCTGATATTTATCTTGAAAACTGTATACAATTGGTGATCAATATCTAAAATTGTATAAGAAAAAGTTGTGGACCCCTTTCCAACGTGGGGTCTTGTTCCTGTTTTAGATAACACTTCTTCTTCAGTTTATTGAGTCATCAAAAGCTAAAGCTAGCCTATCTCATGTATATTCCTTCTCTGCATCTCTATATCCTTGGAAGGGACAGTGGCTAGCACAAATGTCTGACCTCTCGCTTTGATTTGAAAATGTATCGGGATTTGAACTTGAACCAAAACTAGGGTTGCTCCCAAAGCCATCTCTGCTTGCCATATCTAGATCACCAAACCCAATATCAAACCCGATTGACCCTATCGATGATAATCAAGCCTTTCTTTTCAGATTTATTAACTTCGCTTTCTTTTTGTTTCATGACATCTTTCGATTCAACATAGGCATGTCACTCCTCATTTCTAACTAGCCTAGGAGGGGAAAGTAGTAGTCTAGTAGCCCCGATCCTAATCGTATTCAAAGCTGCCTAGAAGGCAAAGTACTTTGACAAAGTGCACATAGAGTATTGACAACATCAGTTGTGTTGCGCCTTCTTGTTATCATCGCTACTTGGAATGAACAGGTGTATAATGTTAGAAGAAAAAACAAACAATGAAGGGTTTTGCAAATGTCGTCTCCTATATCAATAACAAAGAAGACAGTAATCTGCCAGAGGTAGAAGCGCTTACTAGTGCTTCAACTATAGCTTATTGCCAAAATATTGAGATCAACAGTCTCTTGTTTTGTGGTTGGTTCCTTAAAAATGTTCTACCATTTTATTGTGCGTCCTCTTCTTGATCTGCTCCTATTATGATAGCGGTAGTTATAGTTTTGTGTGTTGGAATTAGTGTTAAATATAATGTAACCTCAATAGTCTAACTGTACACTACCAGCTATCCTGGCCAGCTGTACTTTCTATTCTTGTCTTGCTTGAGCCTATTTAGCTCAGTTATCTCCCATTGCATTGTAACTTCTTCAGACTTACTTCTCATTGTACTCTTCTTCATATATTCTAATATACTGTTTATTGTTCTATTCTTTCTCTCTGCATTTCTTGCTTCTCAATTTATCACGGTATCAGAGCTTCAGTCGTAAGCCTCTTCACACAGTCTGGAGAGAAACACGATCCTCACAAGGCAGAGCTTCATGAATCTTGAGAGCATGCGACACAGTCTCTTTCACAAGGATTGGAGAGCTGTCCATTCATACTCTCGAAAGATCCTCGCAGGAAACTTCTACCAGGAAGAAGACCATCTTACGTTCAAAAAAAAAAAATCAATGTAGGAAGCTTGCAGAGGTTGCAGAGCGTACTACGCTCGAAAGAATGAGGAAGAAGATACCAAGAAAGAAGAAACTTTAAAGATTCTTGCACATTTTTCAAAAATCATCAAAGATTGACAAAGAAGAGCTGCAAAACAGAAGAACGTTTAAAGAACTCGAAGAATTTGTTCAAAATAGTTAAAGATTGATGCAGAAGGCAGCATCGTTTAAAGTTTTTCGAAATTCGCTCAAATCTGTTAAAGATTGTAGCAGAGAACGAAGAACTCGTTAAATTCTTTCAAATCTTTGAAAGATTCACGAATCTTTCTTCCACAGGAGTAAAGAACACATCTCAGGTTCAAAGAACAACCGTCACGGCCGTAAGATTCGTCCTGCGAAAGGATCCAGAGCGGGAAACCAGTTCAGAAGGGACGAAGAGAGCGCGAAAAAGTCAAAAGAATTTCAGCCGTCAATTCTTGCGCAAAGAACCGCTAGCCATCGGATCAACGAGAAAGCGCACAAGGTTTAGTCCTCTGAAGTGCACATGAGAAATTTCAACTTGTGAAGTCACGATATCTCGACATCATCTAGACCGTCCATCAAGAAACACGTGGCGAGATCTTGGCATTTCGCTGACTCGCATGTGTAAAGGTCAGAAGACTGTTGTGAGAATTCACGAATCGCGAAATCATGAGTCATTCTGGACTGTTGGATCAAGAAAGTTCATGAGCCGTCGATCTTATCCCATCGCAAAATTGGGAATCGGGAGTTGGACGCGCAAAGGTGACTGCACTCCAAAAAATCCGATACGCGATATTGCGAAATCCCGAGAGGACTTGTGAGCCATCCATCTCAGAGGACAGG
>JASDQU010505302.1:34857-45340 GCA_032191745.1 Picea mariana | reverse complement strand
TGTGCCGAGATTACTAAGTTCGTTTAAGGGACCATGAAACCACCCACTCCGGCTGTATTGTCACAACCTTTCCCTTCTCAACAATAGGCCCAATTGGTCATTCATGACCAACCATCCCCCTCCACTACATATTATGTATTAATCTGTATAGGTGATTCAAATAAAAGTGACATCACACTTACCACTCGAGTCAAAGATTATTCTCCCTCCAAAGAGAAGGTTGATGCTACACCTCCTTCGTTGGTTCAACCATCTCCTACAACTCCACCTACCAATGGTCCTCTTCATCTCGAATGACCGAGCCTCAACACAATCCTTCACCCTCCTCCAAAGGGCGTCATTCAAAAATTGGCTTTCAATCCTCATGCCCATGCTGCCCAAAACTACAACATTGTTGAAGATCTGGCCCAAGCACCATCCGCGATGTCCTCCCTTGAAGTCCTTCAAAGTTGTCCTACACAACGGAAGGCACTGTTGAAAGCTATCGGTGGAATCCACCCTACGGATATGAATTTAATAATTTTTGACTTGGAAGATCACATTCCAAGGTTACCTGCTCAACTCGCGTTCCAAATACAAGTTATTGTCTCCGACAAAAACATTTGTAGAACTGTTATCGACGAGGGTGCCTCGACGTGTGTCATGTCTATTACCTACTGGAAATCCATCGGCTCTCCCTCTTTGACTGAATCCCATAAAACACTCAAAGCCTTTAATGGCTCAGGTTTTAAGCCTTACAGTGTCCTCCCTTCATTGCCAATCACGTTAGAAGGAAAAACGGTCCAAGTTGAAGTGGAAGTCTTTGACACTCCTCTCGATTACAATATTCTGCTTGGCCATAGATGGATTGATTCCATGCACGCAGTTGTGTTGACTCTTTTTCATGTTGTACATTTCCCACATCAAGGAAAGGTAATTACCATCGACCAATTAACCTTATTCAACTCGCATACATGCACTAGAAGAATACCGTTTATTGCCAAACCCCCCCTCGGATACGAGAACATAGGTGTCGGTCTTCTTAAAGACTCTTCATTAATGAGTACCTTCCCCATCCCACCGCCCGATGTTCCATATCTGTCTATCGCTTCGATCAACATGATCTCCACCGGAACCCTTGCATCTCATGACCCATGGATGGTACCCGACCCTAGCGATTATCTTCCTTACGGCGACGAAATGCCTTTGAGTCCAACTGATTCCACCTATCAGGCCATTCAATCGACAACCCCTTTTACCCCCTCTCTTGATGATTCATCTCCAGATCCTTTCCATGTCATTTTTCCCAAGGATGAGATGATTATGTCTGTTATGGAAGAAATCCCCTGGGACGATGAGCATCATCATTCCATCCACTTCCTGGAACAACGCACCATCGAGAGCTACCAACGGATCTTGACCCCATCGATCGTTGTCATCATTTCAACCATTCCTGAGTCCACACATGATGTGTTTTCTGAAGGGAACTTAAGAAATATCTCACCCTCCATTCCCCTTGACATATCCATAAAACCTAGAATTGTCGAAAATGTGCATATCGGAGCTTCGTGTTCCCCTGATGAAATCGTCACCTACGAGTCACTTTTCAAAGAATTTCATGATGTCTTCGCCTAGATATATGAAAAAATGCCGGGCATTGACCTCGACATTGTGATACATGAAATTAAGACATACCCAGATGCTAAACCCATCCAGCAATGGCTTCATCTAGTTCACCCATGTAAAGAGACCGCTATCAAACTTGATGTCGAGAAACTTCTCAAAGATGAATTTATTTACCTGGTGTCTCTCACTAACTGGGTTTCCAATCTTGTCCCGATCGACAAGAAATAGGGCACAATCCGCGTGTGCATTGATTATAGGGATATTAACAAAGCTTGTCCTAAAGACAACTTTCCTACCCCCTTCGTCGACCAGATTGTCGATGATTGTGCCATAAGTGAAATATTATCTCTGATGGATGGTTTCTCCGGATATAATCAAATCAATATTGTTCCCGAGGACCAACACAAAACCTCTTTTATTTGTCCTTGGGGCACTTTTGCCTATCAGAAACTTCCTTTTGGTCTAAAAAATGCTGGCACAACTTTTCAACGCGCTATGTCTTATGCCTTCCATGATATCAAGCACATCGTGCATACATATCTCGATGACTTACTTGCTCATTCCATGTGCCGTGTCGATCATCCAATACACCTCCGAGCCATTTTCCTCCGATGTCGTTTTTACCATATATGCTTGAATCCTCACAAATGCATTTTCTGCGTAGAATCCGTCCAACTTCTAGGCTTTATTGTTTCACATCAAGGGATCAGGGTAGACCCTTTGAAGGTTGAGGTGATTCTTAACCTCCCTCCTCCTTCTACACTTTTCCAGTTACAAAGTTTGCAAGGGAAAGAAAACTTTCTTCATCATTTCATCCCGAACTATGCCGAGATAACTCTTGGATTTACGTGACTACTCAAAAAGGGGTCTGAGTTCATATGGGATACCATCACAAACAAATATTTTGAATATCTAAATTTGTCCATGACACGTGCTCCTCTTCTCTTCCTCCCCGATTACAGTCGTGATTACTTCCTTTACCTCACAGCCTCGGATTACACCATCGATATGGTCCTTGTCTAGGAGGATGATTCTCATGACGAAAATGTTATCTATTGCTTGATTCGAAGTCTAACGCCCACCAAAACCAAGTATTTACATGTCAAAAAACTGGCCTTGGCAGCCGTCCAAGCAGTTCAACGTTTTTGGCACTATATCGTCTCTCGCAAGACTACGGTAATTTCTAACTGCAACCCCATGCAACACATTCTCACCCGTCAACTGCTAGGGAGAAAATACTCCAAGTGGATCGTGATACTACAAGAGTTTGACTTAGAATTTGAACGCGCTAAGTCCAATAAATCCTTAGTTTTTTTCGAGTTGATATGAGACTTTCCCTACTCTGAAACAAAAAATATAGCAGTCGATTCATTACCTGATGAATCCCTTTTCTTCATTAGTTCTGATGATCTTTGGTATGGAGATATCATCATATATCTCCAAATCTAGGCTTTGCAACCCAATTTGTCCAGTACTAATCAACGTCGAATACGCTACCAAGCCTGTCAGTATATTATCCTTGGTGATACTCTTTATCGTCATGGAATTGACTCAGTTTTTCGATGCTACCTCATGTTTGACGAAGCCGAGAAAGCCTTAAGTGACTGCCATTCTGGAGCCTGTGGTGGTCATATGTCTGAGTATGCTACTGCCCAGAAGATCTTACGAGCAGGGTATTTTTGGCCTTCTTTATTCAACGATTGTATAATTGCTGTCCAAAAATGCCATGCTTGCTAGACCTACAACCATAAGATACAGTCACATCCTTCTCCTCTTCACCCTGTGGTCTCCGTCGGTCCTTTTGCAAAATGGGGTATCGATTTCATGACATGTCACCCTCACTCGGCCAGGGGGCATGGATACATTATTGTAGCCGTAGACTATTTTACAAAATGGGCCGAGGCGATGCCGACATTTGAAAACACTGGAAAGACTGCAGCATTATTCATATTCAATCACATCATAGCTCATTTTTGTGTTCCTCGGGCTATCGTCACTGATCACGGTAGTCACTTTAGAAACTTCATGATGTCTGAACTCACTGAAAAGTTGGGTCTTCACCATGAAAACTCAACGCCTTATTACCCACAAGCCAACAGCCAAGTTGAAGCAATTAACAAAGTTCTCATAACTATGCTTCGACGAATGATAGGGATTCACAAAACGAGTTGGCACACAATGTTTTTTTCAGCATTGTGGGCTTACTGGATGTCTATTAAGTCTACTACCGGGTTTACACCATTCTGGTTAGTCTCTGGGCTAGAATCCATCCTATCAATTGAATGTGAGATACCCTCCCTAAAACTAGTCATCGAACTCCTACCAAACACTTCTGTCGAAGAAGAATGTCTATTGTATCTCATGCGATTAGATGAAAATCGTTGCGATGCCTCCCTAGTCATAGAAACCTAGAAGAAATGTGTCAAGGCCCAATATGAAAAACATGTCAAGCCTCGGGTTTTCTCTGAAGGAGATTTGGTTCTCCTTTATGAACAAGATCGAGATATGCTAGGAGCCGAGAAATTCGAAGCTATGTGGCAAGGTCTTTATATTGTTAAATGAGTTTTGGACAAAGGAGCTTACGAGTTATTAGATTACGACGGTATCCCTTTGATTGAACCCAGAAATGGGTTGTACTTAAAGAAGTACTATGCCTAAGATCACCTACGCATGAGTATTTGTATTTTATTGTATCGTACTTCTTGTGTGTTACTGTAGTATGCTTTTTTCGTTATCTGGTCTCTACCCTTATGTTACATTGTGATTGGTTTCTAGATGTCGGAGTCTTTGCTACCCCACATTGGCTTCGCTGATGGTGCTAGCCATAGTACTCAGAACCTTGCTTCTGTTGCTTGGGCAATTTACACCCCTACAAACAAACTTATCACTCTATGACGTGTGTGTCTCAGCTATGCGACCAACAATATTGCAGAGTATAGCGCTGTTATCGAATTGTTGATTGATTCTATCTCACTCGGTATCTGTCACTTGGTCGTATGACTCGATTCACAACTAGTAGTACTACAATTAAGTAATGTCTATGCTATTCAAAGTCCTACTTTATTATAGGTATATTTATGAATTCGCCTCTTGGAACATTATTTTGATTATATTGAGTATCAAAATATTCCTAGATGTCTAAATACATTAACTGATGCATTAGCTAACTATGTATTAGATAGAAATTTGGGCCATTTATAAACCAATCACATCACATGTATCACATAACACAAGATAAGCCGGTAGAAGTCGTATATATGTATATAACGATCAAAAGTTTTTTACAAAAAGTTTTGTCCAAGGACCAAAATTTCAAAATTTGAAGCTTGTAGCTTCTACAAAGTAACATCACAGGTGATGCTCATGATAACATATGACTGCCTAGGAAACCCTACGAAGCAGTCGGCCAACAGACTCTGACACGTCCGCCATATGGCGCTGATAACGCCGAGGGACCTCTCCGATCGACATGTCTGGAATGTCAACAGTCAACCCCTCTAAGTTTTGCTCCACTGCCTCATAATCTTCAACGTCCCATCGTGGCACTGGAGCCACCTCTCCTCGTCGCTGAATAGGAGAGGTACCCAGAGGTTGATAAGGCCCCACGTCTGTGTCATTCAAAAGAATTTTTTGATCAGTTCTTGGGCAAACATAAAAACATTTGCATATGATAAAACTCACAAAAAACATTTAAAAAGTGAAAAAATGTGTACTTCTTACCTAGATCTCCCCACTAAGTGTCCTTAGGTAGGGCCAAATCCAGATCCCCTTGGAAATCCAACCCAAAAAAGGCATAATCCTTGACCATCAGCATCTATGGCCACAACCAGTCAACGAATGAATCGTTATATTTGATGATTGGCCCAGCTACATGTTGAGCCATGAGTTTGCACCGCCTCAACATCCTTGAATCCTCTGGAGCTGGTAAACCCCACTCGACCTGTAACCTCAGCAAGGGAACCCTCTCAAGAAAGAAGGACACCAAAAGTGATGGGTACCCGAATTTCTTCAGGTCACCTTTCCTGCATTTTGTCAACTACCTCTTTATGCTATGAAGGACTGCGTCTGACCAGTTAAAGACCCAAGGCTTAGTACACTCTATGGCATACTGAAAATAACTTTGGAGAGCCATGTGTGGAGCATTTCTCCCAGCCATATGAGCAATGGTGAACAAGATGGTGCGAAGGGTCAAATCTTGGACCCCCCAAATGGCCACCTTTCCTTTGCTTCTTTTTGCCTCTGGAACACAATACTGATGACAATACTCACTCATAGGTAGCCCACCAGCTCGACTACTGGTAAAGCTAGAATGGTACCCACACCATGATAGTCCTGTTAGGAAGTAAACATCCTCAATATCCAAGGATAATGTGTGGACCCCCACGTGGATTACTTGTTGGTCCACGTCCCACATATGAACGAGGTACTCCAATAGCCTGACTTGGGCCCTCATACCCAGGATCCAAAATAATTTCAAAAGACCACAGTCTCGGAGAGAGACAACGGTACTTGGGTCATTCTTGAAAATAGCATCATCCTCTTCATGCTCTCTTTTGCGCCACTCCAGAACCATTGTGATGGTCAAATGCCTGCACAAGAACGTTAAGAAGAAGGTCAACAACTCTTTTCAAGCCTTGGCACATTTTTCATTGAGAAAAAATCAAAGTAAATTTTCATTTTGCGTCCCTCGCAGGTTCCCCTTTAGCACAGTGCGAGATTCTTGCAGGTGCCTTTGGGGCCACCTGTGATAATCATTCATTCTCGCAAGTCCCGTATGGCTAGCCTGCAAGAACGCCTGGGCGCAAGTTTTGGCCCTAAAACAAACTCAAAAACTTGAAATTTGCTGATGAAAACAAAAAATTGAACCATGAAAAGGTAGAAGACAGGGAGCTTACCTCACTGACAGAGACGGTTCACCAAATGGTTGATTATACCTTCCGTAATCGAGCACTGAAATTCAAGGGCAAAAGAGGGGTTTTGGGCTAAATTCTTGGCAAAGTCACAATGACTATGGTAAAATCCATTTTACCCACTTATATTTACTTTTTACCATATTTGTTGATTTTTATAATTGTTTTATTCATTAAAACTAATGCCTAATAGCCCTATGAGTGCGACTTTTTGTAGATATAATGATTCTGAAGTCTACACAAAGCAGTACAGATATTTTCTCATTTTTTTGCATGCTTAATTATTTTTTATGGTTTTTAGACAAAACCTCGAGCTTGGTCTTTGTTCGCTCTCACGCTTGTAAATACATGAGAACGTAATCGAGCACACTTTTATCACTTTTTTGGGCTCATAAAGGTTATACGAAAAAGGAACCCCCTGGAGTCCTCTTTAAGCTCTTTTCAGACTCTCTAAACATGAAAAGATTGTCGAGCGATCTTGCTATTTTCATGCTCGTTAAAGTATTTGAAGAAAGCATATGTTGGGCGATAATTTATCTCTTTTTCGGTCTCTTTAGACTACTTTACAAAAAAGGAACTGAGATATTTCTCTTTTGAGTGTTTTTCCATACTCTATAATCATGAAAAACCTTCGAGTTTTCTATCTTTGGACTCATTAAAAAAACATCGAAAGACCCGTAATGGGACCGAACCACTCCTTCCTAGGGTTCGTTAAACATACTATGAGGGACTCATTCGAAGGATGAGATTACATCAACAAGAATATGTTATCCTCCTCAAGCTTGCGTAAAAATAAAGAGGTACTCGCTAGAAATGGTGGGGGGAAATTTGGGAAAGGGATGTGTTTTCGTATTCATATTATTGGCAGCAAGTGTTTCTCTTGAACATGACACCTCCTATTCATTATTTGAAGTTGGTTTGGGAAATCCATTTGTCTCTCATTCAACTTTCCGCAAGGTCATATCCTGAGTCGTCTCTGAGTCAGTGCTGCCAAATCATTTGTCATGTCATTCATATGTTCAAGAGAAGTTCATCTGAAACCTCTATTGAGTCGGCCATCTGCAACTGTCCATTCTTACCATGTCAGCCTTCCCCATGTCTAGTTAAATCTACATCATACTCTATTTCACCTTCAAAATATGTTACTTATTTCTTGTCATTGATGGGGAATACATCAAGGCCCTCCTGTGATGAGTTTTGTTTCGTCGACTCCAGCTCATTATCCGGAAACAAGACATAGAAATTATTTGGCACCTTGGAACTTACATGCCTCAATGGTAGGTTCTCTCACTTTTGACAGTGGGTTTTCATAATTGACCCTTGATCAGGAGATTCCATTGAATGTTCGACCTCAGCTCATTTATTCACATTCATTGGATTGTACTAGTGTACCTTGGGAGTCATTGACATTAATGGTGATTTCCCTCGCACTTGTTAATGGTTGCATCATTGACCGGTAATAAAGTGGTTTCTACCATGTTCGACTTTGACACATGTAATCAAATGGTTAGATTCATACTTTTAAGTGATGGGATTGAAGACCCTGATTTTCATATTTTTGACCTAGGCTGCAATGGAGTATGTCAGATTTGCATCGACACATAGATCCACTTTGTATGTCTCGTGGCTATGACATTTTAATTTGAATCTTCTTGCATAGATCCACAGTGTATTCTTGGTGGCTATGCGATATTTTGAAGGCATGGATCCACGGTGTATGATTGGTGGCCATGACCCATGTTCATGATGTCATCCATTTGTGATCTGAGTATGGGGATGTCTACCTCAGAACTGGTATTATATTCTGTAGATGCTTGGTTGTTTGCAGGTTTTCGATTAGGTGCACTCCTGGTTTCTGACACACACACACAGTTTACAAAGTATTTTGGTTGTCACTAATTTCGGCCTCATACTTTGGGGGGCATTCTATTACACATGATTTTGGTCACCTTGGTGATGTATTAACAATGGTGTATTCAGGCTCCCAACAAGGACCTTTTTCCTGAGAAAAGTGGATCTTGTCTCCTTCCAAAAACATATTTTCAAAGTGAGTTCACAGGCTGCATATGACCTAGGGTGTGAGAATTCCTCATTCTCATAGGCCACCTTCATTTAGGGTGTGAACTTATCACATTTTGATCCATACATAGGGTGTGAACTTATTTTCAAGCTTGGAAAAGAGAAGAGATTTCGAGGGTTCTAGAAGGGAATCTTCTAGAAAATGAGTTGGCATTCGTATGGTTGTCATTTTACTGACTTCTTATATTTGATGAGATCATCCTCATCCATGTAACCATCTCTCATTATCCTATATATTGAAAGGTTTCTCATGGAAAAGGTTAAGAAAGATTAATTGAATAATTGGTGAAGGAATTGTGTGAAGAACCCTTCTTAGACAGAAGCTTGGAGACTCTAGTTGGTCTATCAAGAGGAATTGGATATTCTTCACACAAGTACAGAGAAAGTGTGTGTGTTGGAACCAAGGGTCACTGAAAGGAATCTTGCGACAAAAAGGCAATTAGGTTGTATCTTCTACTTTCAATTAATATGATACAACGGCATGTCCCTTTCCCATAAAGTCATTCTTACTTTATTGTGTAATTCTTTGATCATTTGCATGAGTTGACATTGAATATATATTGCTATATTCACCTTTGTTGATTTGTTTTGTCTTGGACTTGACCTCATGAGAGCACCGGAGTGAAGTGGGAGGAACAGAGACCTAAGGGAGACATACAAAGGTATGTTACTTGTTCCTCCATACTAGCAGATTCAATGATCATAACTTAGGGAAAGAGTCATGTCCTGTCCTGTTTTGTTCTAGATCTAAGTTGATCTAGGGAGATCTGTTAGTGTCTACACCTACTGATTAGTCTGATAACAATAGTTATGGTTTTTTTGGTGCAATGTGGTGCGAAGTCGCTGAACCTCACAGTCTGAATCGCTCTCACCAGGACCTTCTTCTTCTCTGGCGCGAAGAGTCGAAGGACTCTTCCAACTCCTCTCGGGAGTTCTCTCTACCCACAGTTCTCCTTCGACGATCTCCTCCTCACTTATCAGGAAATTGGAACTCACGAGTTCACGAGTTCAACACTCACAATATAGGGTCTTTCACTTCCCCGAGACCTGATGATCAAAAGGTCAACACTTTCTATGTCGGGGATTTCCCTATCAGGAAATCGGCACTTGCGATGCAGCGATATATTTACGTTACAAAACACCGAACCCAGAACTCCGATGACACCTATCCTCCACCAGGTCTTGTGGTCCCACACTGCCATGTCACTTCCTTCCCTCGTGCAATTGGGAATCGCGGGATCATGATTTCTCCGGTCGAAATTCCTTTGCAACGAGAATTTCTGAATGTCGATCCCTGATCCTCTGGGATCTCGTGCCACTTGTCCCTGCTCTTATCGACGGCTCTTGTTGATTTGGGAAATCGACAATCACGATTTCAACGAGTTCAAAACTCTTGTATTCACAAACCCTGATATGCCGATATGCGATGGCTATGGGTTCTTCCTGGACTCAAGGGTTTAAACCCTCACTACTTTTCCCAGATCTAACGGTCTGCGAGACTTCACGATTCTCCTCGACGACTCCTGTTCGTCGATTCTCTTCCTTGTAGATTTCTTCCACTCCACAACTTCTTCCTGTTCAAACCTTTCCTAGAACTCTTGCCGCAGTATCCACAAAAGGAATTACCCCTCCCGAGCTTAATTCTTCTGACTCCTTCAAAGGTTTTATACACACTCCTCGTGCTTGATTTTCAACAGCTCTCGAAGTGTTGAGTACTTTGGAATTCTATGCACTCCAAGCCATAGGGATCCCTGCCTTTCTTTGCTCAAACTAACAGCTGAAAACTTTAAGTTCGACCTGCACTTCTTTTTGCACGGCTCGAACAACCCAATTCAACTTCTGGGCAGATGAGAACAAGAGTTTAACTGCTGGGCCTCATCAACACACTC
>JASDQU010505302.1:11929-34807 GCA_032191745.1 Picea mariana | reverse complement strand
CCCTCATAGACGGGAATGTCCATATTTGTCTTTGAGCTCATTCTAGAAATGGCCTTGATCAATCGCTCAGTCGAAGCATCCTTTGCTGTGACTTCTTCAGCATCATGTCCAGCTTCCTCTTCCACCTTGGAATCACTAAACTCTACTGCACCAGCTCCGCGTCTCTGCGCAGTCTCCATCTCTTCGAGTCTCACCCTGAGATCTCGTATCTGTTGCTCAATCTTTGGGTTTCCCGCTAGCCTACCCCTTCTTTGGGCATCCATGTCTTCTTGATTAGGAGATTGCCTTTCTCTTCTGGGCGACATGGTGTACTTTTGTCTCTGCTACAGAAAATAGAGATGTACCTGCTCTGATACCACTTGGTGGGAAGTCGCTAACCCTCATGGTCCGACTCGCTCTCACCAGGACCTTCTTCTTCTTTGAACTGAAGAGTCGAAGGACTCTTCCAACTCCTCTCGGGAGTTCTCTCTACCCACAGTTCTCCTTCGGCGATCTCCTCCTCACTTATTGGGAAATCAGAACTCACGAGTTCATGAGTTCAACACTCACAATATCGGGTCTTTCACTTCCCCGAGACCCGATGATCAAAAGGTCAACACTTTTTATGTCGGGGATTTCCCTATTGGGAAATCGGCACTTGCGATGCAGCGATATATTTACGCTACAAAACACCGAACCTCGAAATCCGATGACACATGTCCTCCACCAGGTCTTGTGGTCCCACGCTACCACGTCACTTCCTTCCCTCGTGCGATCGAGAATTGTGGGATCGCGATTTCTCCGATCGAAATTCCTTTGCAACGAGAATTTCCAAATGCTGATCCCCGATCCTCTGGGATCTTGTGCCACCTGTCCCTGCTCTTATCGACAGCTCCCGTTGATTTGGGAAATCGACAGTCATGATTTCAACGAGTTCAAAACTCTTGTATTCGCAAACCCCGATATGCCAATATGTGATGGCTATGGGTTCTTCCTACGCTCAAGGGTTTAAAACCCTTGCTACTTTTCCCAGATCTGACGGTCTGCGAGACTTCGTGATTCTCCTCGACGACTCCTGTCTATCGATTCTCTTCCTTGGATATTTCTTCCACTCCACAACTTCCTCCTGTTCAAAACTTTCCTGGAACTATTCCCACAGTATCCACAAAAGGAATTACCCCTCCTGAGCTTAATTCTTCTGACTCCTTCAAAGGTTTTATACACACTCCTCGTGCTTGATTTTCAATAGCTCTCGAAGTGTTGAGTACTTTGGAATTCTATGAACTCCAAGCCATAGGGATCCCTTCCTTTCTTTGCTCAAACTAACGACTAAAAACTTTAAGTTCGACCTGCACTTCTTTCTGCACGGCTCGAACAACCCAATTCAACTTCTGGGCAGATGAAAACAAGAGTTTAACTGCTGGGCCTCATCAACGCACTCTATGTGGATGAATTTGACTGCACTCTATGCAGGAATCTCCTGGCTCAAACAGAGAAACAATTGAAACTCATTCTCTTTTGTCACAGACTTCAGTAAACCTCTGAAATCACATGCAAATCATATTCAAAAGCAAATGCATGACAGAAAACAAACATCCATAAGAATAATATCAACATGGAGAAACAACACAAACCATGGAGTTGAATCAAAGACTCTTTCTATTAATTCAATCTATACATGGGTGTTCTTCATAGGTTCTCTGCTCTTATGCTCTGCTTGCTCTCTATGATGTTCCAGGAGAATAATACAATGTACAAAGGAGGGTGCCTATATTTCGTTTGCCCTCTCGAGATCTGAAGCTATCAAATCTACAATAAATTCCTATCTAATGGCATTAAAACTTTAAATGCCTTCCTATCTATTATACAATACAACTGCACTTCATTACATTAACTCTTTAATGCTTGGTGCAACCACATCAAGGTGAAATTCAAAAAGAAATCTGCTGGCTTGTCCAGCTGTCTTTTCCTGTTCCATGCGCTGACTCACTTGATGAGTGAGCGATGCTCCTGCATCACGATGTTGAGCGTTGAACCTTGGGTCTGCCTCTGTGCCAACAAATGGTTTTGTTGCTAGTACCTGAAACTCTGATTGTTGGGAACTAAAGTAAATAAAAGGGAAGTTATGTGCATAGATCTGTTGTTGAAGTGTGTAGTACTCTACTCAACTTGCGAAGCTTTGTGGTAAGAAATAAATCTGATCTGAAGAAAAGAGGTAAGATGCTAAAAGAGGTCAAGCTTTGTTCTTTGATAAGAGTAAGATAAGTGAAAATTTTTGTTTCAGAAGCATGAATTTAAGTATTCTTAATAGATTATGTCCTAGTATGAAGGCTAGGATGCAGTTAAAAGAAAGAGTTGATTTGAGTAAATTTAATGGAAATGAAGAAAGATATGTTATTCCTATGCATAGAAAGAATTTTTTGACTAATAAATGGATGTTGGAACCTAGAATTGTTATTTGCAGATTGCAGGTCCAACACTGTGATCCTAGTGCACAATACAAAAGAGGTTGGGGAACATTTAAGAGAAAAAAGAGGATTGACATTGTGTTATAACTGCAAAAGATTGGGACATCTTTCTAAGGAATTCCCTGACACATGTCCTATTTGTATTTGTTGTAAGATTGTTGGTCATGAGGTTGAGGATTGTCCAAAGATGATTGCTAAAGTTGAACGAATGAACATGAGACAAGAAAACTATGAATGAAGTCAAGAGACTAAGGAAATGTTAGAGAATCATAAAGAGAAAGAATCAAAGAAAGTTTAGACTACATTATTACATTTGAAAGAAACGATGGGCGTTCACAAAGATGTAAGTTTACCAGAGATCCTAAAAGTAAAACAACGCATAAGTACAATAATCGAATACTTTGACATAGACTGTGTCTTACATGAGGAAACACAAGTGAATATTATGACAGAAGACACTTGAGAAATTTTGGAAAAGATTGTTGTGATATCTTTGTTGGGAAGGATAGGATTTTTTAAGGGTAAGATGATAACCTTAGGTGGAAGAGTTACTAATGTACCCACCATTATTCATAGAACATCAACTGAAGATGAATTTGAAGTCATTAAGTTTGTTGAGAACAATGCCCCTTTCCCACTTTTTTTAGGTAAGACTTGGATTGAGAGGGATTAGATCCGAAGGAAAGCAGAGGAAGAAGCTAGAGAAAATAAAAAACAAGAACTAATGGATTTCATAGCTAGAATAATATGTCGACTAATAGAAGAACGAGAGGATAATTCAAAGAAAAAAAATAAAGTAAGAATGTAGGAGGGACAAAAGGAAAGAGAATTAGGTGTCAAGGTTGAAATAATGCAAGAAGGTTTGAAGAACCTATCTGTACAAGAAAGAATTATATCCACCCAGAAAGTATTAAGAAAAGGGATATTAACTTTAGACTCTTTGAAGGAACCTCAATAGTGTGAAGCTACTACACTAAAGGAAGATAATAATAAGAATGGAAAGAGGATTCCAGAAACAGTTAGAGATTCTTAGATCATAGAAAACAAGGAAAGGACGCTCAATAAAAAGAAAGATAAGTTGGAAAAGATACAAGAAGCTATAGAGACCAGATGGAATACTTCACAGACTAGAACCTCGCAGGAGGCAGGTTTGTAGGATTTGAGCCTTGCTGGAATAGAAGGACCGTGCAGAATGGGACTTTGCCCTGGTGAAGATATATGACCATTGGAGGTGCCCCAACCATTAGTATGATGCTACATAATGGTTATAAAACACAATTATGTGTTGATGGACCGCATTTGGGCGTTGACACTGCACCATAAAGGATAGGTTTACATTGATGGAAGAATTCCTGGCTATTGGAATAATTCGTTATGAGGCCCTACTTATTTAACTTGTTGGTCGCTACGTTAGGACCAGTTGTTTCTACCCGTGATTAACTGATCCAAGAAGAGAATTGATTGTGTGTCGAGTTGTGTTATTAGAAACTAGACATATTTGTCTATTTGTCTACACCCCTTATCTGATCTCCTACCCCAACCCGTCTGTTTAAAAGTTAGAACGATGGGTGAACCTAATGAATTAGAGAAGTCTATCAAGGAAGTCTTGAAGAAGATAATGGCCAACAGACCGTTATCTGAATGTGTCCATTCATCATAGACTAGGGGACTAGAGGATTACCCTTCGACCCGACATTGTTCTGTTCGTGTTAAGCCCACAACTGAGCAATAAAGTAAGCATCGCGACGATATGGATAATACGAAGTAGATCCCTTCGATCCTACCCGAGTACATTCCACCTTTGGCTGGGGTCGTTAACCACGACAACATCCTACGAGATTATGGAGGATATGAATTCTGTCACATTCTTATGTGTTGTCCACCCTTTAATGGCCTCAATCTTTTCAGGGTCCACTTCTATCCCTTCTTTAGATATGATATGCCCCAAATAATGAATTTTGTTTTGATAAAATGAGCACTTGTTCAATTTGGAATACAAATGGTGCTTTCTTAATACTTGTAACATCATTCTCAAATTATTTGCATGTTCTTCTTCTGACTTGGAATACACAAGGATTCCATCCAAAAAGGAAATGAAAAACTTGTCTAAATATTCCCAGAAAACACCATTCATCACGCACATGAAAACAACTGGTGCATTTGATAATACAAATGGCACCACTGTGAATTCGTAATGACCATACCTTTTCTTGAAGGTGGTATTGTTGATGTATTCATATCTGATCCTTACTTGATGATATCTTGACCTGAGGTCAATCTTTAAGAATATATTTTCATCCTTTAACTGATCAAAGAGATTATCGATCCTTGGCAAAGGATACTTGTTCTTTATGGTCACTTTGTTCAACTATCTGAAATCGATGCACAATATCAATGTCCCATATTTATTTTTCACAAAAAATATTGGGGCACCCCAAGGTGACACACTTGGGCATATATACCACTTCTTCAAAAGCTCTTCGAGCTTTGCAACTCCTTCAACTCTGGTGTACTCATTATGTAAGGAGTCTTTGATACTGGAGTTTCTCTAGGAATCAAATTTATAGAGAAATCAATATCTCTCTTTGGGGGTAGTCCTGGTATCTCCTTGAACACATCCTCAAAATATTTCAGAACTGAGTGATCCTCCATATTTAGCACCTTATCCTTAGGTTCTTCTTAAATATGGGATGCAAATATTTGGCATCCCTTCATATAACACTTCTTCAACTACATTGATGATATCTCTTGGACATTAACTTCCCTAGGAATTCCTTGGACTGTTCTTGGGTTCCCTTCCTCATCCAGGAAAGTAAATTCCTTGTTATGATAGTCTAAGTTAGCAGGGTGTTGGTCCAACCAATCCATACCAATTAGATAATCATATGAACCCAATGACAAGATTTTCAAATATAACTTGGTACTTAGCTCGTTCATGTCCATTGGACATGATTTAACAAACTCAACAACTTTTCTCTTGGCTCCTATACCCAGTTGTACCAACCAATAATTCTCATGCTTGCTTCTTGGAAAAAACAATCTTTCCATAAATTTAGGATCTATGTAACTATGAATAGCTCCTAATTCTATTAAAATAGTAAAGGCATGTTTATTGATCATAGCTTCAACTTCAATCATGTGTTATTGAAACTCAACTTGCTTGTTGTCTAGGGCTGCATAGATCCTTGGTACACTTCTGCCCATGTCCTCCACTTTTTCAGCTTGTTGTACATTGTGGACAATTATCACTTTGTCACTATTGTGAGGACAATATATATACTTATGGTCTCCTTTACAACCCCAAAATTGAATGCATGTCTGCCTTGTCCTTTGGCCACCTACCTCAACCATTCTATACTCTCTAAAAGATGGTTGTCCTTGAGGACTATTTCTGAAAAATGGAGGATTGTTCCCCTTCTTTCTCCGTTCCCTCTTAAACTTCTTCTTGTCCTCCCAATCCTTCTGGAAAGTAGGCTTTCCTTTTTGTTGATCATAATTATTTTTGTCTCCTTATAGTTTCTTCAAGAGTGTTGGGATCATAATATTGGATTTTATCACCTATGAAATATGGAAGTCCACTCAGGTACCTCTGAATCTTCACTGTCTCATCCTTGATGAAGGAGACATACTTCAATAACTCTAAAAATATCCTTTCATATTCATCAATATTCATGCTTCTCAGTTTAAGTTAAAATAACTATTTCATCTTTTTGTCATAATAACTCTTGGTCAGGTATTTCTTCTCAAAATGCCTCTTGAATTCCTTCCAAGTCACATTTTTCTTTCTGAGGTGCTACACTTGCACAAGCTGATCCCACCACATGGATGCTTTTCCTTTCAGCTAATAGATGGAAATTCTTCCTTCTGCATGGGAATACTAGTTATGCAATTGGAATTGCTTCCTCATTCCTGGTAGCCATGTCTCAACATCTTCATCCTTCTTGTGCTCTCCATCAAAAGTAGGAGGTTTGATCTTATTCATTTATCCTTTCAATTAATCCAACCCATACCTCTTATTCTTCCTGACAGATGATGTAATTGAGATACCGGGTGATATCCTATGGGAATGCATTTGGGAGTGATGGTGATGTCTACTACCACTCCTTGATATTCATTTCTTCTCAAGGGTCCCATGGCTTCCTGATTTGCTGGAGCCACTCTCCTTATCCACATTATTTTCAATTCTGTCTAGGATTTTCATTAAATTAATATTGAAGTCTTCTTGTTGTTCCTTTGCCTTCATAAGACTCTCATTATCATCCTTGTGGCTCTAGGCATCTGTCTGCAATTTTTTGAGGGTCTCAGCCATATTTATGTCTTCCTGCTTTTCTCTTCCATGTGTAATGGAGTTAGTTCCTTCCAATACCAACTGGACATTCGACCCTCTGATTTCATCTTATTGTATGTAGACTACCTAAGTAGCCTCCATCACTCTGCACTCTGTGCTGAATCTGATATGATAAATATTAATTCTGCAAAAAGTGTGCAGCTGATAGAACATTGTTAGGCTGACTGTTCTTGATAATTTCATGAAAACATGAACCATTCTGATTCATTAATATATATCAGACTTATTTTCTATTGATTTCCTAAGAAATTGACGATTTAGATCCAATTTATGGGTGAACAATTGTCTTCTACTGTCCAATACCTTTCCAATGTCTATTTCCATGCTCAATTTTGTGTTTTGAGCAGAAAGTTATGGATACTTGAACAATTTGTTACTTTCCTATTCTTAAAAAAAAAAATTCAGGCACTAGCCCCTTTTCTTCAGCCCCCATGTTTATGATCAATAAACATGCCTTTAGACGATTCTTTCCATGGCTTCATATGACCGATGTTGTGACCAAGAACTAACAACTAGGTGCTTATCCTATGCTTTAGGCCACCGAGGCTCCATAACTTCAAGGATTCAAAAGATATCCCTCCATTACTATACATTTTCTCTGAATGTTGATTCTTTGAATACTCGGAGGACATAGAGGTCAACGGTCCTTATTCCTTGTTTAGATATAGTGGATAGGATCTTTGAGACTCTAGGATTTGACATTTTTCACAACCCAAACTTTCAAATTCCCCATAGCACCGAATCGGTGAACTCACGAAGGACGGTGGATTGATGGTCCATGGCTTCCCAACATCCAATTGAGATTTACTACAAAACTTCAGGATTTAGGGATTTCCTTAGCACTTCTTCATAGATCTCCTGGAGTGTTGAACTACTGGAGATCCTCTCCTTCCTCCATGTTTCATCTCCTGATCAATGATCGATATTAACTCTAACCCTCTGGGAGTTCTCGACTCACAACAACCTTCAACTCATATCCTCCAAAGTATCATTCCTCTGAACTATGAGATCTGGTGCCACATGTCCTTTATGATAAAAAATGATGATCGACTCTAGCCTCTGGGCTTATGAAAGTCCTTGACCACAACTATTTATTCCTTGAATTCTCCAAACCATAGGATCTACTGTCACGTGTCCCCTCCCGATGAATGGTGAGGATTTAATCTGCTTTTCGGAGCTTCAGGGGGTTTTACTTTCCTCTCACTCAATTCCTTCTGAACTCCAAATTAGTGAACCCCTGGGGTCCCCTTAGTACTTCACACACGGGTTCTACATGGATGATTACGAGAAGTATACACATGGCCCAATCTGATGGGTGACACGTCTCAATTTCTAATTGGAAAAATCATCCTTCCAAAAGAACATAACACACTGACACGTGGAATGCATATCATGTGTCCACATCACCCCAGGTGACACCATCAATCCATGTCACTACGAAACAATGAGACTTCATAGGTCTAGAATTTCTTCCAATAGCTTTCCCTAAACGAAGAACTCCCAAACTATTGAACCTCCTAGAGCCCACGTAGTACAACTCTCACCAATCAAAGTGGTGACACGTGGCCCCACCGTCGAGTGATGTGTGTTTTGTCCCAATCGGTACTAAGGGCCTATCAAAGTATATAAATGAGTGACACGTTGTAGACCTAGGTTGCTCCACATCACTCTAGGTGATGTCATCATGCCATGTCATACCTGCCGCTTTAGGACTTCAGGGATTTCCTATCTTCGATACTTTCCAAAAAAATACCAAAATGTTGAATTGTCGAACTGTTGAGCTGGTCCACATCACCCTTGGTGACATCATCATGTCACATCACTTCAACAATTCAAGAATTTGACGATTCTTTCACATATACACTTTTTCAAAAACTTCCCAATTGGCGAATAGGTCAACATCATTGTTGAGGCCTTAGGACTTCGACATTTCGGTGGATCTTTTCTCATCTGCTCACTTACAAAACTCCCAAATTGTTGATTGTCGATGGATTCTTCCTATAGATTTGGGATTTCAACGATTTTGTTGTTGAACACCCCTCAACCTGCAAACTATTGAACTCTAAATATTGCTTAATCTGAGGACACGTGTCCCTGAAAAATGGACGGTCCTGATTAGTTTCAAACTTCAAGACTTCGACAGTTTTCTCTGCTTTAGCTTTAAAACAGTCAGAGGGATGAAGTTCGAAGGACTTTTGTTCTTAAACTCTATGAAACTTCTCTCAATATGAAAATTGTGAGGGGTTTGTCTCCTTTCAAACAAATCTAATGTCCCAATTTAAACTTTGCGTCCCAATACCATGTCTGTTGTGGTTTATCAAACTGCTACACAACTTCTGAACACATCCAATGTGTTCCCTAGACACCCTCCTGACACTTTGTACATCAATTTCTTGTGGAATTTCAACTCCAAATTCTACATTCATGGCCCATCTAAGTTTAGTGTGGAAACCCTGGGCTCTGATACCAAATTGTAACGTCCCTCGGCCACCCTGGCCAGGGACACACCACTTCTTCAAAACCAACTGTTCTAAAACCATATTGTAACATACCTAGCCACCCAGGTTGGGTCATGCCACTTGAAACTATCATGCTCTGATATACATATATATCTAATGAAAATTTAAATATACATAAAAATTCTTCTCGTACACAGATTCATGCAGAAGCGACAATAAACACATACCTGCAATTTTGATAACATTATAACACATGTATAAGCTACACAACATACAATTAACACATATTTGGTACTTTTATTTTTATGAGAATACCACCAATTGCATGCATACCTTCAACGAACCTCCTAGCCTTAGACCATTCCACTCCAAGCCATCAACAGTGAGTCACCCCCGAGATAGGACTAAACTCCACCCAGGTTAAAGGAAATACTAGGCTAGGATAAGACTATGAAATGTTGCATAATGCAACAGGAAGGATTCCATTCAAGGATCTTACTTATTCCTACATCTCACAGACTCTCAATCCACACATGTCTGTCCCACCCCGGGAATATACACCTTCATTGTTCCATAGTCCATCAGCTTCTCCAGTTCCCTTCTAGGGCTTCAAAAATAGGATGGATCTAGAATTGTCAGATCTTTGTAGCTGTTGTTGGGATCCCTCCAGGAGAAAGAACTTCCCCAACAATATCTCTCACCTGGATAGAGTTGGTCATAGGCCTGACAACCTATTTCTTCAACCCCTGGGCTTGGCAACCTGCCTCTTCAAACCATAGTTCTGACAACTTATTTCTACTATTCATCTCTTAAATCAACCAGGTAGCCACAATAGTAAAATCGGGTAAGGGAAGGGATGAATCAACAAGGTAAAAAAGTTCACGATAGAAAAGGGTTCAACAATGGTGGAAATATATTGATTCCATGCTTTCTCATTGCATGAGAGAATGTGTGCAAAGGATGGCGAGAATTGTGAGTGAATTCGTGAGGAAAAATGGACAAAATATCAGAATGGTGAGAATGGTGAGAGATAACCTCGACAACGATGGAATTCCCCCACATAAATTTTCATGCATCATGGATGAAACTTGTCTCTTCTAGAGCTCGTTCATCTCCACTTGGAGTTTCGTTCCTCTCCCTAAAGAAACTTAGGATAACTGGGTTTTTTCAAAAACTATAGTAATTTAGGAAATATATTATAATATTCCCTTGGGTTAAGCCCCCAAGCTTAGACCCTTTTTCCTAGCCTCTCATCCCCCTTTCCTTTCCCTTCCTTGTGGATCTTAGTCCCCCATAACTCTTTCTTCATGGTTGTTGTAAACGCAGTGATGTATTTTTATTAATAATATGCATAATTACATATACAAAAATAGGCTCACTTTCCTTAGAATCTAAGCTCTTCGACCTTATAAACACATAAGCCTAAAAAATTATAAATACTTGGATCACTATCCTACGAACTTCATTAAACATCATTACAATTCATCAAGGTCTTGGCCTTCGGGTATTACACACAGGATCTGATCCAGATTCCCCTCAGGATGTAGAATTTGATGAGTATCGCAAGACCTCTTGGGCCATCGATACTCTTCCTATTTAAAATAACTTCCTTGATATTGAACTTTCATTTTATGAAGTTTCCATGGAGGTCCTAGATTCACCTGATATTCCATGAGAGGACTTGTGTCATCGAGCATCTTTCCTCCCTGATTTGGAATGGTTTGAGGATGAAATTAAAAATCCTATTTTCCCATCATGATTCATGATGTTTTATCAGAGGGGAACTTGGAATTTTTTTTGAAAACTATACCCATTGCCATTTCCCAGAAGCCAAGTGTCATGGAATAAATCCTAATAGGTATTGACTATTCACAGTAAAAAATTGAAATATACACAACCCTATTCAAATAATTCCATGATGTTTTTTTTTTGTCTTATTAATAAATGCATGGCACTGACCCCCAGATTTTTGAACATGAGATCAAAATGTATGATATAGCCAAGTCAGTTTGACAGAAGTTTTGGCTAGTCAACCCAAAGAAAGTTATTTCCATCAAGGATAAGGTAGAGAAGCTTCTTGATGAACAATTTATCTATCTATTTCTCTTGACTGAATGGGTTTCTAACATCGTTTTAGTCACTAAACAATAGGGCACTATTACGGTTTGTGTCAATTATAGGGATTTAAAGAAGGCTTGTCCAAAGGATAATTATCCAGCCCCATTGATTGACCAAATTATCTATGAATGTGTCGATAACGAAATATTCTAATTCATGGAGGGTTTCTTTGGCTATAATTAGATCCAAATAAAACTAGAATATTAGCAAAAGACTACCTTTGTTTTTCCTTAGGGTACTTTGGCTTATTTAGAAACTGTCGTTTTCTCTTAAAACTGTTGGAGCCACTTTTCAGTAGGCCATGTCATATGATTTCCATGACATCAAACATATCATAGAGGCTTACTTAGATGATTTGGCTACTTTCTCACAACATCATGAGGATCAACCTGGTCACTTACGAGCATTTTTATCCAATGTCGATATTACAACATTCATTTGAATCTAGATAAATGAATCTTTTGTGTGGTTTCTAGGAGATTTCTAGGGTTGATTGTGTCCAAGTACGAGATCTTGGTTGATCCCCTGAAGGTCAAGGATATTGTCATTTTTACTCCTCCTCGTACCATTATCCAACTTCAAAGTTTGCAAGGGAAGGAATTTCTTTTGTGTAGATTCATTTCCAATTATGTCAAGATCAAGAAAGGTTTTATGCACTTGTTGAAGAAAGATGTACCTTTTATGTGGTGCGACCAAGCATAACAACCATGTGACACCTTGAAAAAGGCCTTGATGTCGAGTCCCTTATTGATCCCTCTTGCTTATACTCGGTATTTCTTTATTTATTTTATGGCATATGAATCCACCATTGGCATGGTGCTCATCCAAGAGGATGATTCTCAAATAGAGCACATCATTTACCATCTTAGCAAGGGACTTGTTGGTCTCGAGCTTCGATATTCTCATGTTGATAACTTTTACTTGGTGGCAGTGTATGTTGTCCAATGATTACGCCATTACATCCTCTTTCATAAAACCATTGTAGTTTATGATTTCAGCCTAATTCAAGACATTCTTAGCCATCAGATCGTTGGGGGAAAGTACTCAAGGTGGATTATAATCCTCCAAGAGTTTGAATTGTACCTTGTTTCATCCAAGTCTAAGAAATCCATGGCTTTCATGGAGTTGATGTTTGAACGTCCTCGAGCTGATGAGGAACCATTGGTTAATGAATCCTTCCATAATGATTTCTTATTCCTTATTGAGTCATCTAACCCTTGGTATGGAGATGTCTTGGTATACCTCCAGACTCAACATTTTTCATCCTCATCTTTCCCATGATGAACATCGACATATAAGGCATCAGGCTAGACACTAACTTATGGTATATGACACGTTGTATATTTGGGGGGTTGATTTGATTCTACATCATTTCCTTCTCCATGAGGAAGCTAAAAGAGTTTTGAATGAATGCCATGTGGGGGCATATGGCGATCATCTCTTTGGGTTGGCCAGTGCCCAGAAAATACTAAATGCTGGCTATTTTTGTCCCATGATATTTAAATATTGTATGAATGTGGTCTAGAAATTCCATTTTGGTCAAATATTCACTTGTAATATGCACACACATCCTGCCCCCTTCATCCTATGGTGACTATCGACCCCTTTCCAAGTGGGGCATTGATTTCATGACATGTAATCCTACCTTGAATTTAAATGGTCATGGATATATCATCATGGCCATTGATTACTTCACTAAATGGGATGAGGCTTTGCCTAAATTTTCTAATGATGCCACTACTACTGCTCTTTTCATATCCAATCATATAATTTCTAGGTTTGGTGTTCTAAATACCATAGTGATGAACCATGGGTACCATTTTCATAACAACATGATGTATGAATTAGTTCGAAGATTGGGTTTTTGGCATGAGAAATCGATGCCCTATTACCCTTAGGCCAATGGCCAAGTAGAAGCCATCAATCATGTCCTCGAGACAATGATCCAAGGAATGTTAGGGACACACAATACCAACTAGCACCTTATGATTTTTTTGGCATTATGGACTTATCGTACCTCTACCAAACATTTCACTGAATTTACCCCTTTTCGACTTGTTTACGGTCTAGAAACAGTATTACCAATTGAATGTGAAATCCCATTATTAAAAATTTGCATAGAATTGTTTCCAGAGACCTCCTCCAAGGAGGAGAATATCTTGTACTTGGACCATATTGATGAACAACGTCATGATGATACTTTGGCTAATCAAACACACAAGAAGTGCATCAAAGCTCAGTATGACAAATCTGTCCCTACTCACATCTTTTCATAGGGTGAATTGGTGTTGGTTTATGAACAAGACCATGACACCTTTGGATAAGGTAAGTTTGAACCCCTTTGGCATGGTCCTTACATTGTTAAACATGACGTGAAGAGAGGAGTCTCCAAGCTTGTGGACTGCGATGGGAATCAACTTTTGGAGCCTTCTAATGGCCCAATACTTCATACATTGATCTGAGGGAATTGAATATCCTATCACCATCCTCATCATCAAATTAGGCACACACTCTAGAAAGATAGTCACTAAGAGGGATCCATACCCAAATTGCTTCTATTTTCCTCTCTTGCAATGATTTAGTTGGTTTTCCATGTTATAGAGGACCCCCTTGCACCGGTTGAATATGGTAGGCTCTAGGAACATTAGATCCACTTTAATTTTTATCTTCTATGCCAAATGATGGGTTATTGATCCTGAGGTGTAGGTGATGTAAAAGAGGATGGTATTGAGTGACATATATACTATATCATGAATGGGGATATGGCCACTCATCTTATACAAACCAACTCGACATAATTCCTCAATAAAACCCATAACCAACTTCTCATATGGATCTGGTGAATAATAAACTTAGAATGGTAATATTCGCCAGAATAATCTAGTGAAAAAGAATATGTCATCTATGTCCACCCATAGAATCTTTCCTTGGATAAGGAAATAGTGTTGGTTAGGATGCCTGTACCAGACCAGTAAATATTCATGGGAGTCCAACAATGGACAACAAAAGAACTTAAGGAGCCCACACTCTTAGAGAGATGTCAAGGTCATATTATCCCCTTATGGAGCATATTCATCTACCTCATGGGATATTTCCTTCCGATCAATCATGTTTATCTAATTTCCTACATCCATAAGACAAAGAGAACATACACCCATCAATAAAAAATTCCCCAAGCCATTTCCTGCTAAATAAAACCCTCACCTAGGGGTGCACGACTGATTTACCCAAGAATTCCACTTGGGACTCACTCGATGTTATAATAAATTAAAGTGAGGCCTTGCATAATGCCCCTGATGCATCAAGAGTGGCCCCACCTAACCTCTCTAGGGCGTCTCTATAGAAAGCCATCGACTCAATTCGATCGAACTCTCACCGAGCTTGTGGGATACGTGATCTCTCCATAAACCCCAAAAATAACAATGACAAATTGCATACGGATTCTCTAGTGGTTACTTGGATCAAATATGATGGTTGAATTCTTGAAGAAATGTTTTCGCAAAGTGATCATACCAGGGTCCTCTTCAAGTTACCAACAAAAGGTACCGATGTAGTCTAGTCTGCTTTCATTTTCATCTTCGCGAGAGGGAAGAAGTCTCACTAATGCAAACCCCACCCTCTCATAGGTTCCGTCCAACATCCCGATCTAGGATCATTCAAATTAGGATCCAAATTGGCTCTCCAGGTGCTACTAGGCCCCCATTATAAAACATAGTTCCTTATTTTGCAAACCCCACTTTTTCTTAGGGTTCGCACGACCTCTCGATCTATGATCACTCAAATCAGGAGCCAAATTGTCTCTTTGGGTCCTGCTAAGCCCCCATTATCAAAAAAATGTCCTTAGCTTTCTGTGTGTAGGTCCAAGAATGAACCTACATGCTCTTACTAAGTCCCTTTTCCTTTGAAAACAATTTTGAGACCCTATCCCTTTTTCTCCGACCAACTCCACATGTGACCGAGGGATCTGACCAGGTGCCAAGAATAACACACTATTCTAGCGCTTTGGCCTTCAAGAATTTACCTATCTTATCCATCAACTCCTTCGAATGCATGGATCTTGCGAACTGCCAAAAACAAATAAGAGGCAAGATAAACAAGTCTCAAGCACCAATATTGAAGTCTCAAACTCCATTGTTTCGGGCTTCGGTGATTTATTTTGATAGCACCAGCACATACAAAACCTAAAAAGTATCGATCGCTGAAAAGACAGATCGAACAACTCCTATTCACCATCAGATTGACAAGTCCATGCATCTTTCACACTTTTCGCTTCGACAATTTCTCCAAATCCATTTTCCACAAATTTTCCGAATCGTTGAATATACCCAAGTATTAAATTGACAGTCCTTAAGCTCTGATAGATGGATGACTCATATTTCTCCTTTTCTAACTTCAGGGTTTTTTTTCCTGTCTTCATGATGATTCAATTTTGTTGAAGTGATATGTCCCCAAACTGTTAGATCTGTCACCATGGGTCCTCCTACAATGGACAACTGGGATTGATTCTAGCCTTCGGGCCTTCATGAGTCCTCACACATCATTGCACTCTACTTACTCCGAAGTGTCGAACCTCCAGGATTCCAGATCTATTGTCGTGTTTCCTTCCTCTGATAAATGGGCTTGATCAACTTCAGACATCAGGACTTCAGAGAGATTGAACCCTACTTACCTCTATTCTCCTAGAGTGTATATCCTACAGACCTTCATATCTGACTCCATGTTTCTCCTCCCGATGAATGGTGAGGATCAACACCGCTCTTTGGAACTTCAGGGGCTTTTCCCATCCTAGCATTTGTTCTCCTAGATGGCTGGTTTTCTGGATCCAACTATCCATTGACGTGTGTACTCTGCACCGAAGAATATGTTGTGCTCCAGACTTTGGAGCTTCCCACTTCAATTCTCCACTTTCACAAACCCTCCATAGTATTATGACTTCAGACTACGTGATTTGTTGACACTTGTCCTTCTATTTAAATGGTTGGGATGTGCTCCAAGACTTCAAAGATTTTGGTCTTCTTGACTCTGTACACCTTGTGCACTTGTTCTCCCAGAGCACTGAGGCTCCAAACCTCCTCTTATCCGATGAAAAACATCCCTATCAATTGGATGGTCTCAATTTACTTTGGATCATGAGACTTAGGGGATCCTCTCTCCTTGGATACACAATGTTGGCCCTCGATAAGGTTTTGAGGAAGCATTGGTTAGGTTTGGACCACTTTTGGACTTCGACAGGATGGTTGAATATGGAGCACCCAGGTGGAGTTGAGATCATGGATATCACTTATTTTATGGGCTACGTGGACCCAGTAAGGGGTTCTTTAGGGTTTTTGTAATGGTTTATGGGATGTCGGCCCATGAGTTTTACCCATGATTAGGCCTTATTGTAAGGGATTGTAAAAGTATAAATAAGTAAGAATGTATGGTAGAAGTTGTTGGCACAGGGGCAGACCCAGGTTTCAGCTCCAAGAGCGCACCAACAAGCCCTAGCTACTGGCCCTTTTGGCAACACCTGTGAAGCAGATGCAGTCTCACCCGAAGTAGCTATGTGGGGGTTGTAGGACATAGATGTCTACAACCAGAAGGAATGTAAAGTGGGTTCAAAGTGATCCACACACAAAAATCTAGTATTCTTTATCTTCCTAGGATCTACTGCACACGATATATCTATCATATCTAACATAGTAATGCAATATCAATATATCAAATGACAAGAACAGAGCATCAATCACACACAACAAAACATATACATGGTTCACCCTCTCTCTAGGGCTACATCAACAGAACTGTGCTTTATGATATATTAAGATGAAAGCATACAGTTCTGATCTTCACTCTTAGCCAACAAATATTCTCTCTTCTTCTCTCTATCTCTTCCCTCCTTGTGCACCCAGCTGCAGGGTTGATCTTCATAGCCATCTGAAGATCTTACAATACTAGAAGGCTCTCATACTCAGCTCTTCTCTCTCTCACAACAATAATCACTCATATCAAAACAATACAACTAGATCTAATGAAATCAAACCAAACCTCTTACCTCATATAGGTTCTTATTTATACATTACAATCACTCACTGACATCCTTAGGCCAAAACCTAAGTGTCAAAACTGTAGATACCAAAACCCTAGGTGTCTAAAACCCTAGGTCAACTTGACCCATGTTTTCAGGGCTTCGTCAGCCTGTCTTTCCTTCTTTCTCGTATGGTGCTCCAAAGCATCTAATGGTGGCTCTTTCCTCTTGTTGATTTGTCCATGATCCTTCTTTCTTGCTGATTTTTCATCCTCGATCTCCTCATCCAATGGCTTGCTTTCTCGGACTTTGCTCCACCTTTTCTTCTCTTTGCTCACTTCGACCCAGTAACAGTCACTATGTCTTCCAAAAAGTTTTCATTTTTCCTTTTCTTCCTTGTTCCTCACTTATTTCCATAACCAAGGGCCAACAAGCCCCCAACACTCACCTGTGACTCGTCCCGAGGCACTTTAGATCTGAACTTTCTGTTTTACTTTGACTTCAGGCTACGTAGTGCATCTTTTGATTTCTTCTCTATGCCTCGTCTCCTTCCCTGTGCAGATTGTATTTTCTATGTTTGGTAACCAGTTTCAACTGCACCTCATACCTAGACCCTTTTCCTTATGCTTTTACTTAGATCTGTGAGGCAACTAGTTTTCATTGTACAACTTCAACTGACTCCCATTCACTAATCCTTCCTTCAATTCTCCCTTCAAGGTCTTCAACTATGTAGCTCCTCCTTCTTTAACATAGGTGATATCATATGGCTCGAGCCAATGCGTTCTAAACTTATCAGGAAGCTTGATGAACTTACTGTCATATACCAGTACTAGATCACCTTCTCTAAATGCCTTCTTCTTGATGTGCCTATCATGATAGGCCTTTTATCTTTCCTTCTATACCTATTGATGAAATCCTACAACACTTTTGTCTTCCTCCAGTTCAACCAATTGTGCAATCCTCTCTTGAACAACGCTAGTGTCATCCATTTTTGTAAAGGAAACAATTCCTAGGCTTGCCACCAAATATTCCATTGGGACAATGGATTTGAGACCATATACTAACTTAATAGGGGTCTGCATTGTTATATTCTTGCAAGTGGTTCTATAGGCCCATATTACTGTCGATACTCTTAAATCCCATTCATCCATGTTCACACTACAAATCTTCGTTAGCTCTGTCTCCAAGATCTTATTGAAAGATTCCACTGTCCCATTTTCTTGTGGATGGTAAGGCATGCTCTTCTGATGGAGGACTACAAATTCCTTAGTTAGGGATTCAATTGTTTTATTTATGAAATGTGTGCCTTGATCACTCATAAGGATCTTTGGGCATCCAAACTTGGTTATGATGTCATCAAATGAAGCGTGCAACTGTAGCTGCACTACAGTGCTTGACTGCTCTTGCTTTGGCCCATCTGTTCAAGTACTCTATTGTTGTAATTATGTATCTTTCTCCTGTGCACTTTCCTGGTGAGTTTATAGGTCCTACGAAGTCAATGACCCATTTCTCAAATGCTTGTAGGGTCAGTTGTGGTGGTAGTAGAATTTCATCTCTTATGGAACGTTTCCCAACTCTTTGGCATACATCATAAGCTCTATAATAGTCTTTAGCATCTTTATGCAAGGTAGGCCACCAAAGGCCATCTCTAAGCACCTTCTACGCAGTTTCTTTCCCTACGTAGTGTCCTCCAGTGATGCCTTCATGAGATTCCACGAGGAACATCAGTCATTATTCTTCCATAACACATCTTCTCAGTATCTCATTAGGTCCCATCTTATATAGATGTCCAACTATAAGTGGAAAGTCAGCAACATACACTACTAGTTGTTTCTTCTGAGGAATTGTATACTGGCTAGGGGCCACTGTTGGAAGATTGGTTGTTCTCATTGATGTCAACCCTAGTCATGGTTTTTGGACCGCAAGATTGATAAAGGTCTTTGGACATGAAGGACAATGCACATTCATATAAAAAACCCATTAATGGATAGTATAAAACATTTTGTTTCCGGTGGCATGTGGCACGTCACGTGGATCCTCGTGGTTGAGGAGAAATGAATTTTTGAAGATGACAAAGTGAATTGAAGAAGGAAGTACATGTAGGCCCTGGAGATAATTAAAGAAAAGAATTACAAAATAAGAAAGTGTCAGGTCAGACCTAATGTTAAAAGGAAGTGCCATAAATGGTATAAGTAAACATCATTATACATTCCTTTGATACAAGTTGAATTTCAGAAGAAATAAGAAGAAAAGAAGGTCGGATTTCAAGGGAGGATGAAGTCTTTTGGTGATGTGTTCTAAGGTATGTTGTTTTCAGGTCATCTTACCATTTTTGCTATAAATTGTTTTCTAGAATGATTCAGATAGTGAAATCACTATGGTATTGAGAATACATATCAAGGTACCTCTAGTAAAAATTTTATCCCTTGATTCACTATAATTATGGAGATACACTTTGTGGAAGATAGGGTTTGTGACCAGTCCTGAAGCTAGTCAAAAAACAAGTGTTCCGGGTAAAATAGTCATAAATTATTCATCGAGAATCCAAATGAAGTGGGGCAAATTTCATTGGAAAGAGTATGAACTATAGTTTATTTTGTGAGAGTTTTATAATTGGATGTTAATTATTGAGCGTGGGGCATTCTGTGCAAGTTCACTCTCCTAAATAGAACAGAATTGAATAAAGTCTACCATTCTTTTTATAACCTTTTTTTGGGGAGGATTCAAGGAGTGAAAATTGGAGGAGTTTCAGAGAATACATTGAGTAATATTATCTACAAGATCAGAGTACTTCAAGAATTGAAGAATTGCAGAAATTGAAGAAGTCTTAGGAAGCATTATTAGGTTCTATGTGATGATTGGTTGATGGTGATGATTTAATGTAAAGTTTTATTATCTCTCATATNTGGAAGTCATTACTTCCCTTGAACAAAAACTAATGATTATTTCTCATATATTGTGCATGGTGTATTGTAGTGTATTGGTGCAACTCTTATACTATTGTTCATTGCTCATTGGATATAATTGAATGGTTTAAGTATAAGTTGAAAAAGGTTTTTAAATTGTACTTGATACTGATTCACCCCCCTCTCAGTATCAACAATTGTTATCAGAGCGGGTTACCTTCAGTACATTTTAACCACTGGAAGGAAGATCTTATGCAGAAATGGAAGACAACATTCCAAATGGGATTCCACCATTTGATGGAAGGAATTTTGAATACTGAAAAAATATAATGGAAACTTACTTGAAAGCTCTTGGGGTAGATGTTTGGTTCTCAGTTGCTTCGGGATACAATGCTTTGAAGAAACCAAAGACTGCAGCTCAGAAGGAAGCAAAAAGGAACAACAAACTAGCAATAGATACAATCCTAGATGGATAGATAGATTCAGTGAAATCCAAGGTGGGATCATGTGCATTAGCAAAAGAAATTTGGGACAAGCTACAGGAACTTTATTCAAGGGAAGAAGCAGAAGAAGAAGAATAAGTTGAAGAAGATTACAACATCTCAGATTTCAAGGAAGAAAATAGAGGTCAGCTCTTTTGCTTTAATTGTGGAGGAGTAGGACATGTTGAATTTTAATTTCTTCATTCAAGGATTGAAAGAGATGACAATGAAGAAGAATAAAATCATGAAGTAGAAATGATTCAACAAGAAGATGAGAATCTTAAAAAATTGAAGCGTGTTGAGATTGAAAATAGCAAGCTCAAAGACACGCATAGAAAACTAAGAAGTGAATTGGGTAGTTATGAAAAGACAATTGTAATCTTAAAGAAATAATTAGAAGACTTTTAGAAACTAAGAGAAGAAACCATTTCCTTGAAAACTCTACTCGAAGAAGCAAGAAGAATAGCAAAAGTAAAGAAGGTCCAAATGATAAATGAANAGAAACTTGAACAAGAAGTTGTCTCATTGAGGAAGAGCTTAAGAAACTCTCAAGTGCCAAAATAATTAACATATCTTGGATGCATGGGTGAAACTTCATACAAAGTAGATGAAAATACCAACAAGAAGGTTGATGAAAGAGCTACACAGACAGTTGATGAGAAGTGGACCAGGATACCAGAAAGAAGGAATGATTACAAAAGAGATGAATATCCAAGAAGACCTACTACCTTCAGGAATCAAAGAAGCTTCAATCCGTATGAATGAAACTAAAGAAGAGTAGATCATGAACCTAGATGGACTACATCACAAGGAAGTTCACTTACTCCTTGGTATCAAAATTTCTTTCTTGGTCATTGTTATACTTGCAAAAATTTTGGACATCAGGAAATTAATTGCAGAATCAATGAAAAGAACAAATACGCAAGAAACATGAATGGTGTAAAAAAAAGATATGAAAATAATCGTGGATTTGTCAACAAAAGTTATAATTCATTTTACCTATTGATGGACAAAAATATTGTATGCTACAAATGCAATTATCTTGGTCACAAAGCACGAGATTAAAGATATATGAATGAATATGTCCCTATGCCAATCACAGTATGGAGAAGGAAAGAGATTCCAAACAATGAAGATTGTTGAATAGAATTGACCGCTGAAGAATTTAAATAAGAATATGAATGGTAGATAGACAGTGGATGTTCTTCACACATGACCGGGGATCAAGACAAATTCATCATCTTGAAGAGAAAGGGTGGCAATGTTTCATTTGGCGATAACTCATCTGCCAAAATACTTGGAGAAGTTGTAGTAGAGATTGGAAGAAAAAATGTAAAAGTAAAGAATGTTCTATTGGTTGAATAATTGAATCATAATCTACTCAGTGTTAGTAAAATGTGTGATCAAGGATACACTCTTACGTTTGATTCCTGAAAATGTAAAATTAGAGAAAATAACTCAGGAAGATTGGTTGCAACTACAACAAGAAGACCGAACAACATATACATCCTAGACATGAAGAAGAGAGAGAAGACAGAAGCCACACAAAAGGATTCTAAGGAAGAAAATGTCCCAAAGACCAAAAATAAGTATGAAGTATTATTGAGTGCCACATGTTCAGGGGGAGCAGCCCCAAAGAAGAGAGTTACATTTTTCCATTAAAATCAGGTGGAGAAGCCCTAACCTTTTTCATTGATGTCAAAGGGCAGGATAAATTTGGATCATGATGATAGGGGGAGCATGAGTGTTTCCATCAATGACAAAGGGGGAGATTGTTGGAAGATTGGTTGTTGTCATTGATGTCAACCCTAGTCATGGTTTTTCGACCGCAAGATTGATAAAGGTATTTGGACATGAAGAACAATGCACATGCATATACAACACCTATGAATGGATAGTATACATCATGTTGTTTCCGGTGGTATGTGGTAGGTCATGTGGATCCTCATGGTTGAGGAGAAATGAATTTTTGAAGATGACAAAGTGAATTGAAGAAGGAAGTACATGTAGGCCCTAAAGATAATTAAAGAAAAGAATTACAAAATAAGAAAGTGTCAGGTCATCCCTAATGTTAAAAGGAAGTGACATAAATGGTACAAATAAACATCATT
>JASDQU010505302.1:0-11584 GCA_032191745.1 Picea mariana | reverse complement strand
GTATTGTGGTGTATTGGTGTAACTCTTATACTATTGTTCATTTCTCATTGGATATAATTGAATGGTTTAAGTATAAGTTGAAAAAGGTTTTTAAATTCTACTTGATACTGATTCACCACCCTCTCAGTATCAACACATTCCTATTGACAGTAAATGGACTATTTCTGCGAAGTGGTCATCAATATTACTAATGGCCAGAAACTGTGCATCTGATAGTGTATCCTCCAAACTAGTGATATATTTTCCATGTTCTAACCTCGACAAGTTGTCAGGACCTTTGTTCATTCTTCCTAGCTTTACTATGATCTCAAATTCATATTCTTGAAATAGCAGAATTCATTTGCATATTCTGCCCCCCAACATTGGCTTGTTGACTAGGTATTTCAACACAGAGTCATCAGTAAACATTTTAAAGTTTCCTCCCAACAAGTAGTGGCCAAATTTTTGTAGCACGTACACCACGACTAACCCCTCTCACTCAGTAGTGGTGTAATTGATCTTAGCAATTGATATCTTCATGTTGGAAAATGATAATGGATGGTCAATATCTCCTTCCCCAGGTTGTGCTAACACTTATCCTAAGGAAATAGAAGACGTATCAACATCCACATGAAACTCCTTCCTCCAATCTAGAAAAACCAGAATAGGTGCAGTAACCATTTTCCGTTTTAGTGTGTTGAAGCTTTGTTGGCACTTTTCTGTCCAACTAAACTGATAGTATTTCTTCAAAAGCTTCTTTGTGGGTGCTATAATATGGGCATATCCTTTAATGAACTTCTTGTAATATCATGTTTGTCCTAGTGCATTACGTAGTTGTTTGACTAAATTAGGAGGGGGTAGATCAACTATAATGGAAATTTTAGATGGATCAACCATTAATCCTTGCTTGCATACAATATGGCCTAACAAAACTCCAAATGGTGAGAAGAAGATGCATTTATTCAAATTCAAGAAAATTTGACACTGCCTGCATTTATCCAACATTAGCCTTAGATATTCAATATGATTTTTCAATTAACTAAAAACAGTCCAATCATCAAAGTATGCTTCTAGAAATTTATGCAAAAACTCTTTGAATGCTTCAACCACCAACCCAGAAAGGATGGTTGGGGCATTCTTCAATCCAAATGGCATCACTATATATTGATATGACCCCCATTCTATTGCAAATGTGGTCTTATGGTGATCTTCCTTGGCAATCTAGATCTGATGGTATCCTGAAAATCCATCTGTAAAAGAATATACTTCCTGGCCTCCCACATTATCTAACACTTCGTCAGTGAATAGCATAGGGAAGGGGTCATCCAAACATGCATCGTTCAGCTTTCCGATATCAACGCAAATTATGATCTCTCCTATCATCTTATATTGCACCACCATAGGGCTAATCCACTATGGTTCTTCCACTGGTTCTATAATCCCAACTTCCATCATTCTATTGAGCTCAATATTCACTTTCTCCTTATATTTAGGGTTCAGTCTGTAGGGTCTCTGTTTGATTGGTATTGCATCTGGTTTCAAAGGGATCCTCATCTCTCCCATAGGCCCTTTAATTCCTTTCATATCAGTGAACTTGGTTGGAAACAAGTCCTAATATTCATGCAGTAATTTTGTTATCTTGTCAATAGTGGCATCATCCCAATAATCTCCAACATTTGCAAGCTTTGGTGTCTAATATGTTCCAATATTGACATTCCTAATCTTGATTGGTTATCCAATGAATGGTAAATCAACTCCTGGGCCTTTCACATCTCTTTGGACTTTTATTTCGATGATGTTCATCTTTCTTGGATCATCGTCGTCATCATCATTGATGTTGTAATAGCCTTGTAGTTTCTGGAGAGGCACAGTCCATTCATCCTCTTCTTGCTCCAAAGGGAGGCTAGATGCCTCCTCGAATACTTTATGTCTTAAAATCTGCAATGCTTGATCTACTAAAGGATATTGACTTTCAAATAAGAATGTGGTTACAAAATTCTAAGTCATACCTTCCCAATCTGTAGTGATGAGGTGCAACTCTGTTTGAAGGTACCAGTTGATAGGTGTTGTGTCCAACATGTTAATGAATTTGTGCACCCACTGCTCTTGAGGAATGTTTCTCCAAGTTTCTTCGCAACTTCGTACATGCTCCTTTGGGCAGCTTTGACTTGTGTACTGAACTTCACAACCTTCTACTTGTGTTGAGAACCGTGCTGTCATCAAGGTATGACATTGCATCCATTTTGTAATGTTGTTTTTGTGTGTCCCCCACCATCTTGCTGGGGTTTCTTTTAGGGCCTCATCCATTGCCAACAATATTTGTTGCATTGGTACACTTTCTTCAAATTCTATCAAGAAGGTTTCTAAAGGATTCATACCATCAAAGGTGGGTAAGTTACTTACTGTTGTGTCGATCCAACGAACTTCTATGGTTAATCTAGCACATATTCTTGTATATTTTTCATACATTTTATTCTGCTAGTTTTCTAGTGCTTCTTCTAAGTCTGATGAACATGCACTATCACTTCGCCATCTTAGGCTTCCATCGGCTTTAGGATTAATGTAATCCTGCTGTCTAGCTGTTATTTTTTATATGTTTTATAGTTCATGTGCGTGGTCTTTTTCTCTGATGAGCTCTGTGTATCGCTGACCTTCATCTGGATCTAAAGGTGCAATGACCCTAAGGCCATCTCTTTCAAAATTCATATGTCTTTTATTTAAATCAACCACAGTGGAATTATTAAAATCCCAATCAATTCCTAACAACGTAGGGTAAGAACATCTATCATCAACTATCTCAATTACCTCAAAATCTGCAAATGTTCTTACTCCGTCGATGTCCACAGGGACATGTTTCAATCATCCAAAGGGGCTGACATCTTGCTAAATAGCCATCCTTAGCCTGATAGGGGAGTAGATAAACCTTAGTTTTCCCATCAGTGCCCAAGTTTGCTTCATCATAACATTGACCTCCGACCCTTGGTTGAGGACCACATAGTCTATATCATATTCTCCTATTTGAGCATTTAAGTGTAATTCCTTATTTGTCCTTCTCTTTTTAGCGATTTGGTGTACTTCCTTGTTCAATAAGGGGTCTATCTTTCCTAGCTCATACCATCTAATTAAACTTTGTAGTTCTCATACAATGCTCTCATCCTAAATCAACTTAATGCAAGTATATACAAATTCCATCATCTTGCTTACCTCTTTTCCTTCTTTTGGTGAAGCAGACTGATTGAATGCAAGAGGAATTCCAAATTCTCTTACTTCTGGCCATGTATTTGATGAAGAGTCTTGGTCTCCTTTGAACTCTTTTCTTGCCTCCTCAAATATTTTTTTTTCTTTCTTTACATCAAAGGTTTGGGTCTTCTCTGCAGCTTTCTTGATTCCCGAGTCTTCTATAGTCTTTCCTTGGATCAGTCTATCTTCTCCTATAACAATGCCTCTAGTAGTAATAGTGACTCTAGGGTATTCTCCATGAGGTTCAACATATATCAGTTGCACTTGCAGGTTTTGTTGAGGTCCTCTTCTCTCCTGAAGCTTAGCTAGCAATGATGGGCATTCCTCAATAACATGCTCGAAGGAGTTGCAGTATCTACAAGTAGTGCAAGGGTTATGACAGTCCCTTGCGAGGTGTCTTGGCTATGTGCAGTTATAATAGATGGTATATCCTTGGCCTTGACCCATACCTCGTCCTCCTCGTCCTCTAAATGCACCATGAGGATTGAAGTTTCCTCTCCTAGGGTAGTTATATTGCGTAGTGTTTCCTTCTTGCTGTACTTCACCTTGAATTTTGTATACGTCTCTTGACCTTTCATGCATGAGATCATAACGTATACATCTCTTGACCTTTCATGCATGAAATCATAATGTATACCATGATTTTTTTACACGTCTCTTGACTTACAGAACGTGCAATACAAGTTTGTAGGAGTCTGAACATACTTTTTCATGTAATAGCACTCACCAGTGCGATGTCTATTTTGGCACACCTCGCACCAGGGTAAGGTGACTTTCTTCAAAGGGTTTAGATCTCCAGAGGCCAAGTATTCATGGAATAAGAGACAATGCTCCTTTTCATGGCCTTCCGATCTACATCTGACACACCATATGTCTTCTCTTTTATATTTTCCCTTGTCTTTCTTCATATCTTCAACCTGCAGAGACAAACTAGTTAGATGACTCAAGATTTGACTCATACCTAAGATGGATTCTCCCATAGGGGTTGATTCTAACTTCATGGTGATCTCCATTGCCTCAACCTGTGAAGCAATCTTTTGTTGCATCAGAGGAAATTTGATGTTTGGTAAGAGGGTAGGAATGAACCACTCTTTGTTCTACTCATTTGGGATCTAAAAATTCAGTTGGCCTGTTAAGGTCTTGAATCTTTGATCGAATTCCCAAATAGGGTCAGCTACATTCTACTTGATCTCTTTCAACTTTGTAATACATTGTGACTTCGAATTGGGTTTCTTGAACTCTACAATCAATGCATTATTGATCTCATTTCACATCTTAGGCTGTTCAAGTCCTTGGACAATCTTCATGTACCAAATCAGTGCGCTATCCCTTAGGGTAGTACTAAACTGGGTTCTTTTAACATCCTCGTCAGTGACATTCTTAATATTCCATACGGATTCACATAGGAACCAGTGTTGATCAGGGTCTTCAGACCCATCTCCCCTAAGGATAGGGAGTCTCATCTCATCTGCCATAGATCTTCCTAGGTTTCCTAGGTTTCTTGTCTGAGTATATGCTAAACTACTAGTAATAGTACTCTAAGGATTTTGGTGATTCTGACTATTCTGATTGCTTAGTGTTGTTGAATCAACATGAGGGATAATAGTACTTACTTCAATGGTTTTCATAGTTCCTGAAGTCTCTATCTCTTCCCAGAGAATCTCTTCAGCTTTCCCTTCCTTTGTCCCAGTGGGTTCTGAATGCTCTTCGTCTGTCAGGTCTGCCTCTTCTCCACTGTAGAAACCCTCATCCTCGTAGTTCTTATTGAATATGTTCAGAAGATGAAATTCTCTGAATTCTCTTCCACTGTGCATATGTCTAGTTTCTGTGTCGCATTCGCTGTCTAAATTCCTGAACATTATCTTTTTCAAATCTGACCAATATATTGTATCTTTAATATGTTCTTCTCATGCAATATCATCATGATCCTCAACTTTAGAAAATGTAAAAATTTTCCTCTGGGTCCCTTGAAGAAATATCTCTCAGCTTGGCTATATGACTCTACTCTTTCAACAACAAAGTCTCTGATGTACCCCCCAATGGTGCTATCAAACCAGTGATCTAATTCTCTTGACATGACGTTGTCAACTCTCTTAGCCTTTTTGATCAGTGCTGACATCCAAATTACAGAAGGTTTAGATATGATCTCAAACTAGGTATCTGCTAACCTAGCTAACCACTCATATAGCTCATGATGGATTCCTCCAAAGAAAATATCATGTATATCAGTAAAGATATATCTCTCCAACCAATTCTATATAATAAGATTAGGGTTCTTGTTCTGGGCTTCAGCAAATTCCTTCTTTTAATCCTCTATCCGCTTTTGAATCTCTGTCTTTGATGGGAACCACCTTGACATTCCCTTAGGAAGATTATTGTCCTGGCAATGGAACCATTTGTTGGCACAGAGGCAAAACTAGGGCTCATCTCCAAGAGTGCACCAACAAGCCCTAGCTATAGGACAGAGATGTCTACAACCAAAAGGCATGTAATGTGGGTTTGAAGTGATCCACACACAACAATATAGTATTCTTTATCTTCCTAGGATCTACTGCACAAGATATATCTATCAAATCTAACACATTAATGCAATAACAATATATCAAATGACAAGAACAGAGCATCAATCACACATAACACAACATATATGTGGTTTGCCCTCTCTCTAGGGATACATCCACAGAACTATGCTTTATGATGTATTAATATGAAAGCATACAGTTCTAATCTGTGCTCTTAGCCAACATATCTTCTCTCTTCTTCTCTCTATCTCTCCCCTCCCTGCACACCCAGTTGCAGAGTTGATCTTCGCACCCAGCTGAAGATATTACAATAACAAAAGGCTCTCGTACTCAACTCTTCTCTCTCTCACAAAAATAATCACTCATGTCAAAACAATACAACTAGATCCAATGAACTCGAACCAACCCTCTTCCCTCATATATGTACTTATTTATACATTACAATCACTCACCGACATCATTAGGCCAAAACCTAGGTATCAAAACCCTAGATACCAAAACCTTAGGTGTCTAAAACTCTAGGTCAACTTGACCCACGTTTTCAGGGCTTCGCCAGCCTATATTTCCTTATTTCTCACACGATGCTCCAAAGAATCTAATGGTCACTCTTTCCTCTTGCTGAGTTTTCCACGATCCTTCTTTCCTATTGATCTGTCATCCTCTATATCCTCATCCAATGAATTTCTTTCTCTGACTTCACTCCACCTTTTTTTCTCTTTGCTCACTTCGACCCAGTAACAGTCACTATGTCTTCCGCGAAGTTCACATTTTTCCTTTTCTTCCTTGTTCTTCTCTTATTTCCATAACCAAGGTCCAAAAAAGGAGATAAGAAGTGGGAAGTGGCTAATTGCAAGTAGTTCGATTGGCATTGTGCAAGATAATGTTTAAGTGTAAGGCTTTCTGCTTGATAGAGAGTTGGAGTTGTGTCTTGGCCTAGTTTGGAAGGAATATCTGGTGTTCACTATGTATATCTCATGTCCTAGGTGAAGCTCAACTATGTGTCTTAGTGCACAGGAGTCGCCTCATGTAAAAGATTGACAAATAATAAAGAAGATGAAGCAGTTGGTGGACATAGCCCCACACTGGGGTGAACCACGTATACGTTGTGTCTTTTGTTTTCTTTGTGTTGTGTTGTTTATGTTATGAATATGCTAAGTGATTTGATTATTGTGTATGATAGATAGATATGATTATGCTTAGTTATTTACCTATGTTAAAGATAAATGAATGATAGAGCGTTGAACCCTGGGTCTGCCTTTGTGCCAACAAATGGTTCTGTTGCTGGGACTTGAAAATCTGATTGTTGGGAACTAAAGTGAATAAAAGGGAAACTTTGTGCATAGATATTTTGCTGAAGTGCGTAGTACTCTACTCGACTTGTGAAGCTTTGTGCTAATAAATAAATCTGATCTAAAGAAAAGAGGTAAGATAAAAAAAGAGGTAAATCTTTGTGCTTTCATAAGAGTAAGATAAGTGAAAAGTTTTGTTTCAGAAGCATGAATTTAAGTATGTTTAATAGATTCTATTCTAGTCTGAAGGATAGAGCGTAGTTAAAAGAAAAAATGATTTGAGTAAATTTAATGGAAATTAAGAAAGATATGTTATTCCTATGCATAGAAAGAATTTTTGGACGAATAAATGGATGCAGGAACCTAGAATTGTTTTTTGCATATTGCAGGTCCAACACTGTGATCCTAGTGTGCACTACAAAAGAGGTTGGGGAACATTTAAGAGAAAAAGAGGATTGAGATTGTGTTATAACTGCAAAATATTGAGACATATTTCTAAGGAATTCCCTGACACAGGTCCTATTTGTCTTTGTTGTAAGATTTTTGGTCATGAGGTTGAGGATTGTCCAAAGATGATTGCTAAATTTGAACTAATGAACACGAGACAAGAAAACTATGAATGAAGTCAAGAGACTAAGGACATGTTAGAGAATCATAAAGAGAAATAATCAAAGAAAGTTCAGACTATGTTATTACATTTGAAAGAAATGATGGATGTTCACAAAGATGTAATTTTACCAGAGATCCTAAAAGTAAAACAATGCATAAGTACAAGAATTGAAGACTTTGACATAGACTGTGTCTTAGATGAGGAAACACAAGTGAATATTATGACAGAAGACACTTGAGAAATTTTGGGAAATCCTGTTGTGATACCTTCGTTGGGAAGGATAGGCTTGTGTAAGGGTAAGATGATAACCTTATGTGGAAGATTTACTAATGTACCCACCATTATTCACAGAACGTCGACTGAAGAGGAATTTGAAGTCATTAAGTTAGAATCCCTGGAAGCATTCCTAGCTATTGGAAGAATCCATTACGAGGCCCCTCTTATTTAACTTGTTGGTCGCTGTGTCGGGACCAGTTTTTGCTACCCGTGATTAACTGAGCCAAGAAGAGAATTGATTTTGTGTCGATTTGTGTTATTAGAAACTAGACATCTTTGTCCATTTTTTTACCCCCCTTATCTGTTCGCTTACCCCAACCTGTCTGTTTAAAAGTTAGAATGTCAGGCAAACCTAATGAATTAGAGAAGTTTGTCAAGGAGGTCCTGAAGAAGATAATGGTCAAAAGACTGTTATATGAAGGTTTTCATGCATCGTCGACTAGGGGACTGCAGGATTCCCCTTTGAATGCACATCATCCTAGCCATGTTAAGCCCATGACTAAGTAGTGAAGTAAGCATTGCAACAATCTGGCTAATTCAAAGAAGATGCCATTGATCCTACCTGAGTACATTCCACCTTTGGTTGGCATCATTAACTATGAAAACAACCCATGAGATTATGAGTACACTCTGTTCACCGCATACATTCCGAAGGGAATATGTGTAGTCAGGAGTCATTTAGGATAGATCCCACTGCTAAAGAAAATTGATTTCAATCTAGGCGAAATGAAGAACTATGCTATGCTAGTGCCCCACCACTACTTGATGAAGTCAACTAGGAAGAAGCCCCTCCTTGTCTCCCAACCATGGATTAAGGGGCTGGTGTAGTCCATTGTGTAGAATGTGATGAAGATTCCCCATTTTGGCCATCACCAGGAGGTTAGAACTTGCCTTAATAGGTATCATGGTATATACCATGATACCTATGGCTCATGGTGGATACCTGTGGCTCGACCATAGGAATACTATGGATCCAACGTTGATCCACCAAATTACAGGCTTAAGCATGAAGGGACCTGACCCTCAACAATTTTATCCAAGGAAGGCCTCAGACCGCTCCCTGACACAACGCATCAAGAAATATTACGACATTGTCAAAAAAGGAAAACGAGGTTACAAGGTAGCCTCTATACAGGATGGCATAGTGCGCATCGCTTGCCAACTCATAGCTAGCAATCTCATAAGGAAGAACTGCCCCACACAGGTCACCGGGTTCGTGGTGGACCTCACAAGAAAATGTGTGGAGGGCATGCAGATGAACTAGGTGAGTTACCTTGTCAATTAACTAGAGAAATATTGCCGTGAAGCCTATGATTTGGGATATGAATTCCACTTTAGTTGGATGATCGTTTTGATTGCATTGGTTGCTTGGAATATGCCTGAAGGAGTCACCTTTCTAGAGATCGAACCGTCGAAATCGTTGGACTCTAGGTTTTCCACCTTGTGGTATACCAATGACATGAAAAATAAATGGTAGTCCATCATTGTGTTTCATGCATATTATCAGCAACTGAAGCTTGCCAGTGAGTCATTTCCACACATGAAACTGCGCACCCTACACTAGTATAGACCAATATCAAAGTTCTGCGCTGATCCACATTTTATCTATATCACTGCACACAAAGATGAGAACAAGGAAGAGTTACAGTCCTACTACAATATAACAGATGAAGACATGGAGCAGATTACAAAGGAATGGCTAGAAGAGTTCCTTGTACCTATCACTGATGCAAAACTCTCTAACACTGACACCATAGGAAGCCCCATGGTCATCCGATTTGATCATGTCGAAAAGTTCAGTGGGATAAAGAAGAAGATAAAGAAGGAAGAATTCCAAGATATATAGACCAATGAGGAGGACAATGCCTCTGAATAAAATGGATCTAGCTCGCTAGGATGAGGAGAAGATGAAGAAGATGGAAAAGGAGGAGGTGGTGAGCAAGGAGGAGGTGATGATACACCGTCAGAAGACCCACCTACTAGAACAATAACAATGCAAAATAGGAAGGTTTCTCCAAAGAAACCCTCAGCAGGGAAGAATATGCACACTAATAAGCCCCAGTTAGAAGCAACGCTCACAGAGGAAAATATCAGTTTGGTTCGTGGAGCTATGGAGGATGCATCTGAGGACATCTTGCAGAGATACAAAGAAAAGCAGGAAGACCTATATGGAAGGATCGAGAAGGAACTAAAGGAAGTACAACAGGCTATTATTTTGGTTTGCACAGTACCTACTACGCCTTCCTTGTCACAGATTACAGAATTGGGGCACGAACTAGCCCAATTGAGAAGAATTGTATATGCGACAGAAGATCGACTTCATAGAATCCAGAAGAGAAAGAGAAGGCTACAAAAGCCTTGAAACAAGATAAATATGAATCCTTAGAACAATTACAAGTAGCATTTTACAGTGTAGCCACCTATGAAAGTGAGAGAGAATAATTTCAGGTGATGATCTAGGAGGAAAAATCCCAGCTACAAAGAGAAAAGGAGAAGTTGCTCACAGAACGGGCCACAGAAAAACAAGTAGTGAGTAAATCATGTCATTCTATGCCAGGCTTGGCATAGGAGGAATAAGAGTTGTTCAAGGCTCAAGTGGTGAAGCTCATTGAGACCATCCAGTAGCTTCAAGCAAGGATAACAGAGTTTGAAGCCCAAGGAGTACTGAGCATCCCATAGGAGGTGCATGACTAGAGGGAGTAGACTACTAAGATCACAATTGTAAGAATCAAATCCCTCTCCTCAGAATGAAAACAACTGAGTGATAAAAGTGCACAGAAATATGAACGCCTCACCGAGGATCTAGAGCTAAGGAAGATGGAAGAACAATTACAGGAGGCACAACAATAGGAATTATCAGTACATGCATAGATGAAGCTTCTCACCACAGTTGAAAAAATGAAGAGATCCAAGGAGTAGTGCAGTGCACCATCAGATCACTTCCCTCCAGGGTAGGGTAATATAATTCGCATAGAAGATAGATCCTGTGCATGAGGAAACCTTCCATATGTTCAAATATATCAATGTACAAGGACTAAAATTGGACCAAGTGGTCACATCAGTAGAAAAACACCTAGAAGGGCCTGTTACAGAGCGAACGATTCAAGAGCTTGTTAAGTGGGAGGCTCAGGTGAAGCAACAAGTTGAGGCAGCTCGAGTTAAGATCGAGTCCTTCAAAGTAGCATTGCCTAGACCTGAGTGACTCAGGACAAGTCACAGGTGATTTTGGGGGGCTTGTTGGCCCTCAACCAAGTTTTGAGGAAACCTTGGTCAGGTTTGGACCACTTTTGGACTTCGACAGGCTGGTGGAAGATGGAGTGCCCAGGTGGACCTGAGATCATGGATCTCACTTATTTTGTGGGCTATGTGGACCTAATAAGGGGATCTTTAGGGTTTTTGTAATGGGTTATGGGATGTCGGCCCATGGAGTTTATCCATTATTAGGCCTTATTGTAAGGGATTGTAAATCTATAAATAAGTAAGAATGTAGGTCAGAAGTAGATAAGAAGTGGGAAGTGGCTAAGTGCAAGTAGTTCGATTGGCCTTGTGCAAGATAATGTTTATGTGTAAGGATCTGTTATTGATAGAGACTTGGCTCCATGCCTTGGCCTAGTTTGGAAGGAGGATCCAGTGTTCAGTGTGTTATCACCCCATAATTTATGGGAATC